>JAUEKZ010001792.1:2574-14080 GCA_031471865.1 Melibe leonina | reverse complement strand
GAAAATATGAACAAAAATGAATGGTGGAATTTTGATGTAAACTGCTTTTACCTTGCAGCCTGGTTTCTACAGATTAGTACAGAAATAAAAATTGAGCGGAACCAGTTATGTCTCCATGCATTTTGTCTTTATGTTTGGTTTCTCATATCATATCTATACACAAGCATTAAACATAAATCATAATTTTAAACATACTTGGTTTTGCTTGGATAGAATCCTTTCCAAAATGAAATTAAAGTTCTTGTAAAAATAAAATTTAAAACATTTAATCAATTTTGAAATTTAAACTTATATCTAAGAAATGTAAATATATTGAATGTGTTGTGTCTTGATCAATTGGTATTTACAATTCCTCATCAAAGGACTCTACGTAAGGTGACTCAACTCGGGGTCAAGCTCGCCATCCTTAGGTATGAAGTTCACTGCGCTGACCATTTTGTCACATACACAAGCATAAATATTTTTGTGGTGAAAGAAAAAAACAGCACCATTGTTTGTATCTGTTATTCTATATCATCTACTATATTTTCAGTGAAGCTGTATGAGATAAAATAAGATATACTTTATTGATCCTCAGAGAGGAAATCATCTTGTGTTACACATTACACATCTCATCGCCACGTATCATTTAGGGATTTCTAGTTGATAAATGAGAATGAATTTCCATCATCATTTCAATCAAGACTGGGTCACGACCTTACCATCATGGCCTCGAATCGGAGCTCTTTGTGGTCATTCTCCAACATCTTGATGAAATCTTTCTTGGGAGGTTGTGGGATGAGACTGTTACAGGATTGCAACGAGTCCTCGATGGAGCCAAAGTTGTTGTACTCTGCAATCTCCTGCAACACGCAGGCAGGGGAACAGGATAAGGAGGAGGAGATAACTGTGTTAGTTACTGATATTGCAGGGTTGTTGTTTTCTTTTTATTGTGATCTTAAATTTTCATTGCTTGAAACTTTCTAACCATGAATACCTTCCTTCCCCCATTCAATGAAGCAGAAGAAAAACTGGCACTCAATAATTTGCTATGTATTATTTTGAGACCATAAAATATTCAAATCCCTTTTGACAAATAAGAAATGAAAAAGAAAAAAACAGAAATTAGAATTTATCTTAATTGAGTGTCTGTTTTTTTGTAAATTTAGATGATGCGAAATAAAGACAGGAAATACAAAAATGTTACAAACCATCTTGGGGAGTTCCTTGGCAGGTCCTTTCACCTCGATGGGTGTGAAGTCGGTGATGCCGAAATGGTGGTAGTAGAAGCCCTTTGTGAAGTTGTCGCAGTCGTAGACCTTGAACCGACGGCCGTAGACTGGGATAGTCTTGCCAATGGCAAAGTCCTTTGGTGTGAAGTATTTATCAATCTCCTGGTCGGAGAGTTCCATGACGACTCCTGGGAAAGATGAAGGGACGTCAAAGCGGTTGACGGGAACCTTGTGTCTGCCGATGAGGACGGGGAACGGGTCGCGTCCATCGTTGGGTGTGTGCACTTCCCTCACCTCCAAGGTGTCGTCCACCAGATAGTACTGCAAACAGAATATAATTATAATAATAATGGCAGAATGGTGATCAAGGTATAAATATGAATAGTTTATATCAAGGTTTGGTTCAGGACTTTTTAACCCTCTAACAGCGAGAGCTGACTCTTACCCAACTGAAATATGCAAAGTCTTGAAAATGTACGAATTCTTATACCAGAAAAATTAGATTTCAGTGAACTGACATATGCCAAAAGTCTGAAATTCAGGCTTTTAGCATATGTCAGTTCACTGAAATGTGATTTATATGGTATGAGAACAGGCAAATCTTGAAGATGTTGGTGTCCTTAGCTTTGAAAGGGTTAAATAGAGTTACTAGAGCAATAATGATGATTATTAATAACAACAATGATAATCATCATCATCAGTATCATCACCATCATCAGTATCATCATCATCATCAGTATCATCACCATCATCAGTATCATCATCATCATCATCAGTATCATCATCATCATCAGTATCATCACCATCATCAGTATCATCATCATCATCATCAGTATCATCACCTGTAAGTTGTGTCTATATCTTTGCAGGAGAGAAAGAAGAAAAAAGAAAAGAAGGTTCTCTACAAGGATGATAGAGAAGGCTTACATGCAGGACGAAGGGCCTCATCTCCCCAAACATGCTGTCCCGGTCATCCCAGACGCAGAAGAACCTCAGCACCTTCCTGTCCAACTCCTTGAATTGCTTGAGTTTGTCGAAGGCGGACTTGGTGGTGAACGTCCTCAGGGACGCTGCCTCCACTCGCTTGTTGATGTAAGGGTCTTCATCTGACGACACGGGAGAGTTCACCTCAATACCTTCGCTCTCCAGGAAGTCCTGTTATCAGAAATAAGTAGAGATAATTTTTTAATTCACATTCAATATGACTTTTCATATATCTATAGATGGAAGGATCTATGTTAGAAACCAGTCTGATATTCTCTCTCTCTCTGTCTCTCTCTCTTTTTCTCTTTTTAACTCTCTCTTCCTCTTTCTCTCTATCTCTTTCTCTCTCTGTCTCTCTCTCACACACACACACACACTTTTGAGAAAAACCCATGCACAGGCTTTCTAAGGAATGTACCATTTTTAAATTATGCAAAAAAATTACTTCCCCTATTATTTTTCTAAAAGTAAAAGTTTGTACTTATCCATTAATTTATGTGTTTCAATGTCACGGTATCCCTGCTGACCTTGGTGAACTTGTCACAGTTGGTGATGTTGAAGCTCTTCCCGTAGAAGGTGATGTTCATGCCCAGGTTGATGTCCTTCCAGTGCCAGTTGTCTCCCTGGTCATTCTTGGGCAGACGCTGACGTTTGATCAGTTTGCCTGAAAGGTCAACATGAATGTGTGCAATCATTTCTCTGTCATGTTTTATCTTCAGTTAACCAAGGGTAACACAAGGGATGCGGTTGACAGGCCAGTAGTAGAGGACAAGGACAAAACAGGACACCAAAAATTGACGTTTCGGTCCAAGGCCTTAATAGTCACAATCACTTTTGTCAGAAATTTTAAAGCTCATAACTATTTGTGTTCATTTGAGAATTGTCAACACAGTCAAATAAATTTTCAGTCCATTCAGCTTGTCATTGCAGTGGCATCTCTCTCATTTTCAAAATTAAAAAGCACTATTGACAAAAAGAAAATACTTTTTTCTATGCATTTACCTTTTATTACATATCGTAAAGAACACTAGCTTATGATTTAAAAATCTTTTCCCCCTTTTCATCTTCTTTAGCATTTTGGGCAGGTGGTTGAAGGATGTCCCTGGGGAATTTCTATTTCTAGTATTCAGTCTTAATATGCTCTCTCTCTCTAAAAACTGAAAAACCATATATAGTGTAACTGATAAACAAATGCCATACGTACCTTGTGGCATTCCAGAGTTTTCCACATGTGGCTCAATGACGGAGATGCTGTCATCCTCCAAATAGTAAAAAATTTCAACTGGTCTCACACGGTAATATTCTTGGGGTGATTCATGGACTGTTTGCTTGAAATAGGCGTTGAATTTCAAAACCTGCAGAGAGAAATGATAGTTCCAGATTTTTTGCAATTTCATAGACTTAGCAAGGCGTTTAAGATTGAGAAAAAAATGTATTTGTATGGATAAGGATTAATGTGAATTTTTCTATGAAGTTTTCATTCACACCTACTGCTCAGGACAATCTACGACTAATACGGATAAGTAAACCACACGCAGCTAAGACAACCAATGAAAGATAAAAGGGATTGAAAATTATCATTTCTTTTCAATTGGGGGAATTACCCATCAGAGTGAGGAAATACATGAAATGTAAAGTCAAAAACAAATTGAAAAGATCCCAGTCCCACCCACCTTTTTGTCCCAGGCGACGTGTGCAGGGATGAAAGCTGCAGGGGGCGCTTGCTTGGCTTGGCCGTAGGTCAGTGTGGGATTGAAGTTGGCGAGGTCGTCCAGTTCACTCTCTGACAACTGATTGTGGAAGAGCTGGGTTCCTCCGATGCCTCTTTCTGGCCTCCGTGGCAGTGCATAGCCGTTTTTGTAGTCTAGGGTTTGACTCACGTGGTACTTATTTTTCTACAAGAGGGAATTATTTGTAATGCATTACTGGTGAGGATAAATCATCAAGACATGCAAAGTACTAGACCTTTCTTTGCAAGAAAACAGTAGAAACCCAAAATAACAAAAAGCTCAATTATTAAAAATGAAAGAAATATTAAGGCCTCATGCATTTGATTTGCAGTTGAGGAAAAGTTGTTTTGCTTAGGAAATTTTCAATTAAATTTTACCGTAGTCATCTTCATTATGGTAAGAAATGTGTCTTACATGAGCAAATGACAAATGTAGGATGGATGACCATGCTATGATAGCCAAAATTAGTAATTAAGGAAACGGAATTAAAAGTGGACCTTTTAATAGCTACACAATATAAGCCTATAGATTTTTAACATAATTTCCATAATTTTCAGGGTCTATAGAATGGTAACAATGATGGAGTACCTTATGATTTTATTCCAGCAAAAATGCAGGGTAGCTATCTAACACTTGTGCACTAGAAGTCAGAAATCTCCACTCTCTGATAGATTCTATGGTTTTTGTTCCTTTTGATTAGGATTTTGCAATCAATATTGACTATGATTGATCTAAAAACATCTTCCAAGACCTCTTGCCATTGGTAAGTCTAAAATTAGTCTAATATCTAGTCTATCGCTTCCGAATTACTTCAAAGACTTATATTTTACTGTAAATCTAAAAAAAACCAAGTAGAATCAGAGCTAATATCTGTAAGTCATATATTCTAGATTAAAAACAAGTTTCCAAAGAAATAAAGAGCATAAAAAGTTACCATGGCCAGCCTACCAGATCACTGTATTTACATCACCTAACAATGATAAAATCACAACTTATTCGATAAATGCCATGCATCACACAGGTCTGATAAATAAAAGTAGCATGAATATTACCGTTGGATCTGAAAAAGAATTTCCAGGGAGAAATGGTAGCCCCTCCATCTTTTCTTTAGTTGTGATTAAATCCTACAAGCCACCGCTAAACTCCTGTTTTGGGTTACGGAAACAACAACTCGTGTACATAGTTGCTAAGCGTTACTACGTTCGCTGTTCTCTTGAAGTCTCGTGTAATGTCGAGATAGAATACTTATAATAATCATCTTTAATTTTTTATATTAGATATTTAATATAATTCTTGCTTTGAAATTCATTTAATCCATACATACGGTTAGTATTAAATTTTACTTTAAAAAGAAATTTTAAATTGCATTTGCTATCTAACCGTACAATGATTCAATCATCTTATATTCTTTGCGTAAACGGTGGCTGTCTAAATCTAGAACAATAATCGTGTGTGAATGACGAAATAGATTTTTTAAAATGATGGTTTTTAATTTTCATTTTGATTGTATATTTATTGATAGTTATCATTTGATAACAGTTATTCAAAACAATCGCAGTCAAAGGATGGAGCAAATGACAATGCGCGATTTATCTAGTTAGCAAAGAAGGCTTGACAGCCCTCCTTGCTTGTTAGATAAATTTCAAAGAGGGCTTGATAAATTCATTATTATTTGTCCTACTGAGCAGAGCGATTCTTTAGGGTTCAGGCCAAGTTCAGGTTCATTGAAGCTGTTTCCTGTAAAAATGCATAAACAAAAACTATAAAGTTTCAAGTTGACTGGCTGCTCTTTACTTTCTCACCTAACTGATACTGCCCCCCCCCCCCCCCTTTCCCCATTGCACACTATGGGCTCAGAGTCTTGAGTCTCCCCTACCCATAATGGCCGTGCAGAAGTATTGAGCACGGATGCAGCGGATGCCCAGACTAGTATAGAGGGTCTAGATTTAAAATCTTTTTGTATTTTAGTCTCCATCGTGGTACAGTTTTAATAATCCTTGGTTGGGCCAGTGGAGGAAAATTAGAAGGGCTGAGATGAAAATAGAACTATTTGCATAGACGAAATGTTAACTATATGGTCACACAAAAATATCCTCGTTTTAAAAGTTAATAAATAACATTTTACACAATTATTGACCACAGAAATAAAAGATATGATATTAGAAGACAGGTCAATGTTTGAAAGCCAATCTCTCCAAAAAAAACACAAAAAACATAGGCAAAATATTACAAAATGTAATTTAATCAATAGAATTTCTATTTGGCTTTTGATAACAGAATGAGGGGCAAATTCTATATTCGATAAAAACGAATCCAATGGGCGTTTTTTCTCTCTCTTTGAAATTAATAGTTTGCCGGATTAACGGATCCCTATTTCTGTTTTTATTTTTTCCACTTCTACTTTCGACTTTCAGTTTCCCAACTTCCGGTAAGACAAAATGAGATCACCGACTCAGTGGTGATTCAACACTAGAACTAGCTACTGACTATGGCAAAGAAGTAAAATGCAACCCAATTTAGATCTGGTATAGGAAGGGATTTCCATGCAATTCTGATGTGAATGTTGTCTCTCAATCCGTAGTCTTCATCATGTCAACAGAAGAGGCAAGTCATGTTGAAGTAAGTTGATGTCCAGTTCGACAATACTCATTTCCTGGACTAAAATATTCATTTTCATATCTATCATATCATTCAATGGTCAATTTTTCTATCAATTAATTTGATTATAATACAGGATGCTACAAGACTGGAATAATTCTGATGTTGTTTTGTTCTCTTCTTGTGATCATATTTTTCTGATACATGTGTTTCTGTTTACCAACTTATACTTGGAATGAAAAAAATGTGTTGTGGGACAGACTGAGATCTGGGACCAAGATTAGATCTAGAACTCCAAGACTAGAGGCTTTCTAACTAGCTAGGTCTATTAGAAAATGGAAAGCTGCATGATTCCTCGTCTTTGGAAGGAAAGACTTAACTTCATTTCATTTTTATAAGATCTCTTTCCATATGTTATAGAGACACTGTATTTGCTTCCTTGTCCTAGTTAAGTATAGTGTAAACAAGTCCCATCAATTCAATCTAAATGAAGATATGAAAAAGATTTGAAATATGCCATTTATTAGTGAATGGTAGTGAATTTGATTGTTCACTCATTCAGAAAAAAGCTGTTCTAGTCTGTCGGGCAAAGTAAATAACTGGTTCCTGAATGATGTTTGTGATGGCAAAGTGCCAAGTCTTGACTGTCTGGAAGGCTGCAGTCTGTAGCAAGCTACCTGAGAAATTCTCACTCTTATCATTTGATTCAATATCATTAACGCACCTTTTATTTGTATATTGCCCTTATTTTTCTGACACTATCAGAAAGATCTGTAGGCCTCTATCTATCTCTTGTGTTGTTTTTTTTATTTCAGTTTTTCCAATTCTCTCAGCTCTGGGACCTGTAGTTGAAGGAACTAAAAATGTTAATTCTGGTTCTCTGATTCCAAAAAAAATTCTTACATTAGCAATATATTTGATAAATATGTTTTTTGTCACTCTTACAGTGTTTGTTTTGTTTGGTTGACTTCGTTAAAAAATTATCTTTTTTATTTTATAGGGTTTATATGTGGCAAATCTAAAACCTGATATTTATTTTTATTATTGTTTGATTAGTGTTGTTATCATTATTATTTTTTATTTTTTTTAGATCTATATTTCTGTCACTGTTATGATTTCCTGTCAAATTCTTTTTCTTGTTTTTTCTTTTAATTGATGCTGAAATTAAATCTGTTCTCTTTATTTTTATTGAGTGCTACTTTTGACTTACTGACTTTTATGGTCCTTCCGCTGAATAAATCTACTTTTCTGCCTGGGCTGCTTTCAGGATTGTTGAGGTAACATATTTCCATGAGTGTAAAGCTTTTTGAATATCCCGATCCTCAAATGATTTACAGTTGAACCCCTGGATAAAACGACATCGCCTGAGACCAGAAAATTGTATCCTTATCCAGGGATTTCGTCATTTGTTTTTTTTTAAAGAGTACTAATAATATATGACCCCAAAAAATGCGACCGGAGGTTTAGAGGTCTTATTCAGGGGTTCCACTGTATTTTGCTGTCTGGTGCATGACTAGTCCAGCCAATAATTTTCACATACCCGACACCTCAATGGTTTTCACTTTCCTCCTCTTTGCTACAATGGCAGCCTGAGTGTGTGGAGGTGTCCATCACCGACAGCGAGAATAAGTCTGTTCCTGTCCGGCTGTTGCTGTATCCCGATGCTTTGCTGTTACAGAAGAAGGAGTGGGTCAACGTGCCGTTGGATGAGGAGGACGAGGTCTTTCTCAACATGGTAGGAACCCGTCTCATTGCCGAATCACATGGTTGTTTTTTCCCCGGCAAGGCGGTAAAAAATGAATGTTGGAGCTCTATACTTGCCGGCAGATTGAACTCCGGCATCCATCTTTAAACAACCATATGCTTGAGGGTTACAGTGCATACTTGCAGGCAAAATGAGCCCTGAATGGGTCTATACTGGGTGGGCTGCAGGCTTTTTTCAAATCCACCGACTTGCACCCATGTAATTCTCATCAGCCTCAATATTAATGGCAGAGCTAAGTGACACAAAATTTTCCTTTTTGTATTCAAGAAAAATGAATTCACATAAAGTAAAAAGACTTTTTAATTCAAAGTTTTTCTTGTTGCACCCTGTGAATGATTCACTGTCAGACAATACAAAATCTGGACAGAAAGTGTTAACATTGTTAGTTTATATCATATTATGCTTTCCTTCATTTTCTGAAGATGTCACTTCATCACATTTATCAAATGAATTTTATCCCTTATCAGATTATGTTTTCCCTCATTTTTTTAAAACTGATATATATATATCGTTGGATTTTTTATAATTGTACGTAGAAATGTCCACAAATGTATGACCTTTGATTTCCTTCCACTGTACTTGTCAAGGTCCGAGAGGTCGAGGTGAGGAGAGAGCCAGGCTCAGGCTTTGGCCTGTTTGTCAAGGGAGGGGCCGAGCATCGACTTCCTGTGCTGATTTCCCGCATGATGAAGGGCCAGGCGGCCGAACGCTGCCGACAGCTGCTGGTGGGGGACGCCATTCTCAGGGTCAGTCTGTGGCTGGCGTAGCCGTAACCACCGTAACTGCAATGTGTTGTCGTGCTCTTGTGTTGTTTGTGTCAGATTGTGATAAGGTCTGGAGCACCCGGTGAAAACCCATGAAAATAAGGACAGGAGGAGAAAAGTACATAAGCAGGGCTGCTGTAGAAATGAAACCTGAGAAATAATTTTTTTCTTTTATTATTTGCAAGGGTGATGCGAGGGGTGGGGAGTGGCGATGTGTAGGAAGTAAGGCTTTCAATTTGTTTCTTATGTTTGCACTCGTTGTATACCTTTATTATGTATTACAAGATACTTTGTGTTAGTTTCATGAGATCCTTAATATTGTGGAGTAATTCAAAAGAGGAAAAACATTTACTTCTTCTCATGCATTTTAGTTTTGATTTGATATGTTTTCAATATGGAAACACTGATTTGAAGATTTTTAGATGATTTTGCTTTTCGAATCTCTGATGTTTCAGTGTTAGTCCCACTTGCTATAAATAGAAAAAAAAAGAGAAGTTTAAATATGTTGATGGTTTCACTATTTTTATATTTAATGTGACTTTATTTAGATGTTGATATCTTACTTGTATTTCATTAATAATTTATTTATTGGGACTTGAAAAATTTGATTTAATTCCGGACATATTTAATGAGTTGAGTAACATGCAATGTGTTATGTGTGTGTGTCCAGGTGAACGGAGTCAATGTAGAAAGCAGCACACACGACGAGGTTGTCTCGCTGCTGAAGGAAGTGGAAGGGGACGCTGTCAACCTGTCTGTGCGACACTTCCGACCCGCCTCCTACTTCCTCAATAAAGGTGGGCAGAAAGATATTCAGCATAATAATAATAATAATGGATGACATTTTTTAGCGCATTTCCACCAAAGTGTTCGGTGCACTTTTGCAAATTACATGGGTAAATTAAAAAAATAACATGCAACGTGATACAACTTTCAAACGAGTCACGGTCCAAGAGTAATAGGGGAAATATGAATAAAGAATTGATTTCTACACAGAAAAATAGCGTAACAACAAAGTACACAGTTCTTTTATAAATGCCTGCAGTCCACAATGTCTGTTTTATCCCTGTTTGCACAAACAGATCATTGTGGTTGGTTTTAAGTTGCAGTTGGTACTACAAACTCCCCCATCATTTTGTACATTGTCGTTATTATGACCATCATTATTATTGAGGGGGAAAGGGCTGTGTGGTAAGGCATTGCACTGACAACCCAACGCACCGGGTTCGAGCCCCGCTTTGGCACTTTGTAATCTCCTCGGGCTAGAGATTTACCAAAAGTTGCTCACTGGGACAATAATAATAATAGTTCATTTATATAACGCTGTCGCCTTCCACTTGAAAAGTGGTCAGGGGTGACTACATGGGTGATTCCTGTTGGCATCGAGCTTAAGGCAGACGAATAATCTATGTCTATACTGAGGACGCCTAAGCCAAAGGGCCAATTGAAAAATATGATTTTTACTATGGTTAAGGTAAGGTTTGTTATCATTAAATGATTAATGAGCATATTTATTGACACTTCCTGTCACCAACCCTATGTGTAAAATGATGTAAAATGTGGCAGATTAAGTACTTTTTCTTTCTTGATTTTAACTCTAAACTTTTGAAAAAATATGAATACTAATTATCAGTATATTTTGAAATTTTGTTGTTTGTAGTTTGTTAGTTTTTATGTTTTTTGAGATAAAATGAACTACATTAATCTAAAAAAAAAAAGAAAAAAGATTAAAGAAATACATTTTATATCCCCCCCCCCCCCCTCCCTCCAATACTTCTGAAGGAAATGAAGCTAAAGGGGGTGTCAGCGCTTCCAGATTGGTGAGTTTATTAATTTTTTTTAATACTTGATGTGAAAGTTCTGAATTGGTCACTTTTGTGTCTATTTTTCTCTGTGGTTTCTTGTCTCAAGACGTTATTAACGATTGGGTGCCAGACTTCCTGATTTTACTTACCTAAGTATTGCAAAATCGTTTGTAGTTTTAAGCAGTGTTTTACACGGCCAATTTTTTAAATGGAAATTTTCAGGATTTTCAAAATTTTGTCAGTCACATTTCAGGAATGGTATAGGCTGACCACTGGCACCCATCATGCCCATGTATTAGAGAAAGTTCAAACTGGATTTTTAATTGTAACATCACATGATATTTCTTCTAGTATTTAAGGATGGTACGCTGCAGTTTCACTGTGACTTTTCTATGAAATAACACAATGATGGGAGGTGTGACTTTTCAATGATATAACACAATGATGGAAGGTGTGACTTTTCAATGAAATAACACAATGATGGGAGGTGTGACTTTTCTATGAAATAACACAATGATGGGAGGTGTGACTTTTCGATGAAATAACACAATGATGGGAGGTGTGACTTTTCTATGAAATAACACAATGATGGGAGGTGTGACTTTTCTATGAAATAACACAATGATGGGAGGTGTGACTTTTCTATGAA
>JAUEKZ010001682.1:0-19359 GCA_031471865.1 Melibe leonina | reverse complement strand
GTATGTATGTATGTATATATGTATGTATGTATGTATGTATGTATGTATGTATGTATATATGTATGTATGTATGTATGAATGTATGTATGTATATATGTGTAATTGTAATAATATCAGTATATTGGATATTAATATAATAATTATTATTATTAATGGGTTAACTTGGAGTAGTCTTTATATTTTATAATTGAGACCACTGTAACAGACCCATCAAAACAAGATTGAATTTCAGTCCCTTTGAAGTATATTTTTTTCTCTTTCAAAATTAATTCATAAATAATGATAATAATAATTCATTTATATAGCGCTATCAGCATCTTTCTCTCAACTCGTCCGATCAATTTGGCATTGATCGCTGCATTATATCAATAACAAAATCAATATAATTTTTTCGATTGTTCGATTATTTGATAACAATTTTTGACCAAAACGCGATGCAACAGCCGGAGTGAATGGTTGTTGATTTTCTACAACTGTTTAAACAATGTCAATCAATTAAATGTCTTCTTCGATTATTATGCGAGCTGGTCCCAGTTTGAAACTGGCCCGATTAAGAAATAACTTTAGCAGTGAAAGGGTTGCATAGTAACCAATCCCCCCCCCCCCGGCACCTCAGGCCTAGCAGTCCATTTTAACATTACCTATTAAACTACGAAGCGGGTCAAAACCATATATGAAAACAAACATAATAATATTATTTGTGTATACATTAATTGCAAGGTAACCTAGACCTACATAACATACGTACAAGTAAATACAAAGGCATTTTGTAAGACGCATAATATATAGGTAAGGCATTTGAAGAAAATAATCCAGATAAAGATGTCTGTATTGATAGATAGATAGATAGATAGATAATAATATCATTATGTGCCGATAGTTGTACCTACTTGAAAGGTGAAACAGGAGTGGTTGAGAAACGACGCAGTCAGGCCTATCAACCACTCCGCTTGTTTTACCATTCATCCCCCACATGTCAAGCGACCATCCCCCTCCCCCTCCTTTGTTTTAGGAAGAGAAAAGTAATAATTAACAGGGAAAAGGGAGAAAAAGACAAAAATATCGCCAACGTTTCGGCCTGCGGCCTTCATCAGGACAGACAACAAACAAAATAACAAAATCCTAATATTACCCTTTATTCTTTTACTATCAACAGTTTACCTGGTTCGTTCGTTATTGCCCGTTTAACGCATTTTTTAACACATTCAGGTCATGTAAAAAGCGGCGTCGTCAGGAAAGGGTAACGTGCTGCCACACAGAGATAAACGGACGGCTCACTCCAATTTCTCACCCAGTCACCGTATACGGACACATGGCTTATCTTAGCGCTCTCCCCAAAACGTTAAATGGTAATTGTTACGGCTCAGTGGCCTAGTGGGTAGGCAGTTGGACTTGTGACTGAAAGGTCCCTGGTTCGAATCTGTCTTGTGACGGCTCAGTGGCCTAGTGGGTAGGCAGTTGGACTTGTGACTGAAAGGTCCCTGGTTTGAATCTGTCTTGTGATGGCTTTGTGGCCTAGTGGGTAGGCAATTGGACTTGTGACTGAAAGGTCCCTGGTTCGAATCTGCCTTGTGATGGCCTTGAATAAGGCTCTGAACTCACATTTTCTCACCGTACTCCGGTGTAAAATGAATACCTGGCCATGAACATTGTAGTCCCTGTTCGAATATAAATATACAAGCGCCTAACAGGCAGCATGTCTCGTCCTGTATGTTGAATGTTGCTGTTGACCAGGGGCCCATTGTAAAGACTTTTGAACACGTTCAGTGGATATTGCGCGACATAAAAACTGGACAGGACGCTGGTCTATCGCAGATTACTTTCCACAACCCAGATTGTGGATTGGTACCCATTTTACACCTGGGTTGAGTGAGGCAATTGGAGTAAATGTTCTTGCCCAAGGAAAAACCGAAGTGCCACTGGTAGGAATCGAACCCGGAGCCCCCCGGTTCTGTGCTGCGTCGCTACCAGTTTGGCCACTGCGCCCCCTTTATCTATCATAAGTGATGGTTTAACCATTATCGCAGATTATTATTTTGATAACCATTTGAAAGGCATTCCTGACTACAATTCGTCTCGTCATCAAGTTGCTCTTTAGATGCTTTGAACAGCCTGTATGCTTTGAGGCAAAATACTCACAACACCGACTACATGCGATCTGGGACTGGGAGTTAAAATCAAAGACCTTCAGCACAAAAGTCTTATGCTCTACCCAATGACCTAACCCCCCTCCACTCCCCATTTTTGTTTTTACATTTTTACAATTTTGTACTGCAGTAACGAGATTTCATCATTCCTAATGGGTATAAGTGTCTTGTCGTTTGTCAATATTTGTGATGTTTAAGTGGAGGCATATATAGCGTTGATATCCACGAGTGCTCATCGCGCTTTACACTTTTTACTTTCCCCGGCCATCAGCAAACATTGAAACACATAGGACAAGACAAGCGCCTGTTAGGCGTGTTACAGTTTGTTTGTGGGACAAAGACACTGCTGTATGGAGGACCAGGTACCCATTTTACTGCTGGGTCGACAGTGGGGTTTTCTGGTCCCGGAAAAAAGATCCAGTTCTGAAGGAGATTGAACCCGGAACCTTCAGCACAATAGGCTGATGCTCTGCCAACTGAGCTATTGCGCCCCCGATGTATCGTATCTCTAATTAATACGTGTGTGAATGGGTTGATTGGCATTGATGTGTAAGCAAATGAAAAAATACCCGTATTTGAGGACAATAAATATGTATTATTATTATCATTATTATTGTTATTGTTATCATCTGTGGTTTATGATTGCACTGTACCTCCACTCTGTCTATCACTTCAACGTTATTGGCCGAATTTATTCCCGTTACCACGCCCCTATTCCACTGTGTTACACATCTAGCATTGGGAGGCTTCATCCAGACTTTATCACCAACACTAAATTCACACTGTCCAATCGCATCGTCTTCATCTTCCAGGTCACCCCGACCTCTCCATTCATATTGGAATATGGCCCTGTGTGGCACGGAATCCGGATTTGCGCCAAATGGAGGAGTCATATTGTACCAGTACACGGCTTCTATTGGGTTTACTTTCCCCCTTTCGGCGAGAGCCTTAATCGTCCGATGATGCCGCTCCACGATTCCGTTTCCACTGGGTCTGTATGCCGCCCTATACAATGGTTTTATTCCCCATCTAACAAGAAACCCCTTCATAATCTCAGAATGGAAGACTGTTCCATTATCCATCAATAGTTCTCTTACAGGACCTCTCTCCAAACACAACTCTATGGGGTGCCTCGTCATGTGCTGGATGTGCGACGAATCATGGAAATTGAGAATAGCATCGGTGATGAAGGGAATGATGAATTGATGGGACAGGCAGCGGATGATCAAAGCGATGATGAAACCAGAAACGTAATACAGGAGACACCTCGACGTTCTGGTAGAGCTAGGCGGATGCCTGCCTGGATGGATGACTATGAGTTGAGTTAGAAGGGGTGAACATGATGGCTGATTGGTATCTGTACATATTGTATTATAGATTGTATTTTGATCTTGAGATCAGGCGGGCGTGTGATTTAGCAACAGTGTTTGAGGTGCGTAGAGCGGATGAATGGTGCGAAAGCGTGCACGTGTGACAGAGCCGTCGGAAGACAGAGGAGATTCGACAGCCGTTGTCAAGTGATAGACAGAGTGGACGTACAGTGCAATCATAAACCACATCATCATTATTATTATTATTATTATTATCATTATCATTATTATGCTTCCCCCAGGTCTTTGACGAGGTGCTGACCAGTGTCCGGTAACCCATGGCGACCATGGACCTGAGAGAAGTGCTGTACATTTCTGCCGAGGTGACCATCGGACTCATCACGGTGGTGGGCAACCTAATCGTCCTCATCGCCATCCTCACCAACCGGAAACTGCACACCATCACCAACGTCTTCGTCAGCAACCTGGCCGTGGCCGACATAGCAGTCGGAGTCTTCGTCGCGCCGTGCGCCGCCTTGTCTTTTCTCGGAGTTCCTCGTAACAAATTAGGATGTATATTCATCAACTGTGCCATCCTAATGTTCACCAATATCTCCATTCTCATGCTTCTCACGATCGCCGTGGAAAGGTTCGTGGCTATACGGTTTCCTTTTCTGTACGAGCGTCACATGACCGTCAAAATGGCGTTGTGTACGAATTTTTCCATCTGGATAATTGGGTCTCTTCTCGGCCTCTTGCCGTTGTTTGGCTGGAACATCTCACCCGATGAGATTTCTTTCTGCGCTTTCACTCAAGTCATCTCTATGGAGTACATGGTTTATTTCCAGTTTTTTGGCCTGATCATCATCCCTCTATTCCTAATGCTCTGTATTTATCTATACATTCTACTTATCGTGAGAAAACAGATAAAAAGGACACGAACACTGCAAAACTTGTTCCAAGGAGAAAACAACGCGAAGAGAGATAAGCGTTGGAACAAAGATGTACAAGCGGCCAAAATGTTCGCATTGCTTTTTTTCCTGTTTGGTGCTTTCTGGTTACCTGTAAACATCTTAAACAGCATCACGCTGTTCTGCCCCTCGTGTGTCACCCCGTACGAACTTCTTCTTACAGCCATTGTGCTCAGCCATGCCAATTCCAGCATCAACCCTTTCCTCTATGCTGCCAGCAACAGTCGTATCAAAACAGCAATCAAAGTCATGTTCAGACTGAAACTGGGTGAAGAAGAAATGAGGACGTCAACGGACGGAAAATCAATAAATGGTCGGAATTGTAACCATGTGGATGCTATACCCAGCACTGGTCATGCGAACGGTGGAGCAAACAGACTGCATACGAATGGAAAAGCCGTGTCAGGTGAAAAGGTGGATGGAATAGACGGTCCGACATTCATTCAGGAGACCAAACGTGGTGAGGAAAGCGGGGTTGACCCGCCTTATGCCCCGAAACCAGAAACCCATTCTGAAAGCCGGTCTGTGTCAGAGGCCGAAAACCTGGATTGCGTGCCCGGGACTAATCGTGAAGAAAACAGTCGTTTGAATATCAATTCATCCTTTTCCACTACAGGGGACTTACCGTGCAAGAATAAAAATCATTACAACCAAATTCAAACACATTCGTTACGGGGGGAAAAAGAAGAGATTGAAACAATCACTCCGCTCGAAGGAATATTTAACAGTGTTGGAAATGGTGATTTGAACTTGGGTGTGATTGGTCTCACCTCCGATGAAGAGAAACCCCAGATAGACTCGTTTGCTTTGTCGCGTCCTTCAACGCTCTCCCTTCAGCCTGACGAAGCTTTGAAAGGCGAGCAGAAGAACGGTCATCTTTCAACGGACAGTCCGATACTCGGCACATCACGGAGTAACGGACACATCAACTATGGTTTTGTCATCGAAACTTCAGAAAAAGCAGACGGATCAATTGGGGCTTATGTTAATAATAAAAAGGAGAATCTGCCAAAACACGATGATGCTCTATCTCGTCATCCAGCTTCATATTATTCAACACTAACAAATTCGGGCACAGATAACTCTTTGCACACGTGTGAACTTCAGAAAACAGACAGTCACCTACAACACCGTCATTCTGTCTATTCCCAAGACTCGATTCATCCTCCATCACCATGCCAGACCTTAAACCAGGTTGGTGACGGGCCCCGAAACATTTCCCCAACACCCCCCACCACTCAATTACACGCAGACACTTCACTCGTCGATGCAGTTACAAACCCCTCCCGCGGGACGGACCATTCAGCTCAACATCCGCTTCCTTGTCAGCTACTTTCACTTTCACTTTCGGGGCGTGACTCGAACATCACGTCCAATGCTCATCATAACAAGGTAGTTATCGAGTCAGAAATGGACGACTTAACGGGCGTCGAGATTTATCCAGAATCTCAAGCCAGATTGAAAACGCACGGGTCTGATCCGGATACAGCGCCATGTCTTGGTGAGAGTGGCGTTGTATACAGCTCAGCGGTAGAACGCACCAGGCTTTGACTGCGACAGAAAAAAAAAACACAGCCTCTCTGTTTACCTCCCCTCCACTTCATTCGCCTGTATGCTTTGAGTGAAAATACTCACAATGCCAATATTGTACACCAACGCACATTAATTTGATGTCGTTAAAGGTTTTCACTTTCTTCTCACTCATTATAGACTGTACGCATTGTGGCAAAATGCTCACAAGGATTACCGCACTGTGCTAACACACATGTTATTGTGTTATTGAGAAGGGGAAAGGTGAACTTGGTTGTGGGCATGTTGTCATTATGACGTCAAACACATACAGTCTTAAAGCAGCCCCTCTTCCATTCCCAGTGCCTGCTTGTTTCCTTATAGACTGTATGTCTTTGACGTCATAATCACAATAGGCCAGCAACAATTAGTGAGTTGTTTACCCATTTTTCTATCTAATGACACCATCACATAGTATTGTGTGTTAAGACTATGCGGGTGTTGTTGTGAGTATTTTGACTCAACGCTTACAATCTATAATGGAATTTTAAAGCACAACTCATCTATGCACTATCGTAATGATTCTATCCATACCGCATTTTGTTTGCCATTATTACCATTATCACCATCATCATTATCACCATTATCACCATCATCATCATCATCGTCATCTTCATTACCATCATCACCTTCCTCATTGTTCTCGAATGATATCATCTTTAAAAATATTATTCTTATCATTGCTACGACCATCATCATCATTGTCACCATCGCCTTCATACAGTTTATTCACGTAAGAGGACCCCCGTTCTCTCCCCCCTCCCTCTCACTCTCCTCCTCCCTCCCTCCCTCCCTCTGCCTCCCCTCCCTATCCTCTTCCCTCCTCCTCCCCCATCCCTCTGCCCCCTCCCTATCCTCTTCCCTCCTGCTCCTTCCTATCCTCTTCCCTCCTCTTCCCTCCTCTTCCTCCCCCATCCCTCTGCCTCCCCCCTCCCTATCCTCTTCCCTCCTCCTCCTCCCTATCCTCTTCCCTCCTCCTCCTCCCTATCCTCTTCCCTCCTCCTCCTCCCCCAGCCCTCTGCCTCCCCCTCCCTATCCTCTTCCCTCCTCCTCCTCCCCCATCCCCCTCCGACGTTCACAACCGTTGCTCACTCATTCAACTCTGTGCCACTCATTTCTCACGTGCCGTGAAAATATATAATGTATTATATATTATGTATATGTAACTATTTCTCCTTTCAACCCTTGCACAGCATGGTCGGATTCTAGCCAAAACAGAATATCAATTTGCCAAAAAATCTCAAATCTAACGTGTCTTTATATTACCAGATAAATCAGATTTCAATGAACTGACTTTTTCCAATACCTGTCAGTCAACTAAAATCTTGTTTATCAGGTATGAAATGTATGCCCGAACTGTACTAACACACAAAATGATTTGTGTTATGGTGTTATTGTGAGGGGGGGGGGATAAAACTACTCATATTGTTGCGGGAATGTTGTCATTATGACGTCAAACGCATACAGTCTTTAAAAATGGGCAAATGTTGAAGACTGAGTTAGAAGTTGTTTCTTTTATTAGAATCAGCTTTAACCCTTTCAACGCTAAAGACGCAATAGATCTTCAAGATTTGCCCGTTCTTATACCTGATACATCGGATTTATGAGATTTGACATAATATGCCAAAAGCCTAAAATGCAGGCCCTAATGAAATTCATTGTTTTATCTGTTATTCATTATGTTATATTTTTTATCTAATCATTTATGGTTTGTTTGGTTTTTTGCCTATTCATTTTATTGTTTCCTGTCTTATGGCGCATCCCTATGTCTTGTATGTAACATTGTAAAATAATTTCTCCGTTGAGGTATTAATAAAGTTATCTTATCTTATCTTATCTTTTGGCATATGTCAAGTCATTGTAATCTGATTTTTATCTGGTATAAGAACACGTACATTTTCAAGATTTTGCATATTTCAGTTGGGCTGGAATCAGACCTCGACGTTAAAGGGTTAACATTATTAGGGTTCAGTTATCACAACTGTTTTAAATTACTCTTAACGTCTAACTACTTATCAAACTGTTGGTTGATTGACTGGTCAGTGCATGTTTAACTTTAAAACCCTTTTCAATGCAATGTAGGTCACATTTAAGGCGAAGGAATTTCTCTAGGAAACGGATAGCTCAAGCGGTTAGCTTGCTGTCTCGTGCTGACGGCCAGGCGATGAGTGCCGTAGCTGGGTCCCGGGTTCGATCCCCACTCAGGTCATTTTTCTGTTTTTCTGTTTCTCCATTGTTTTTGCTTTCTTTGGCTTTGTCTCGTTTCTGTACTGCATATTATCTCAAGTTTGACTCATTTCTTGTGATTTCCAGTGCTTGCTCCCCATCTTAAAGTCATTACTGTACTATCTCAAGTTTAACTCATTTCTTGTGCTTGCTTCCCACATTACTGTCATTTTCACTAAGAAACTTAACGTGAGGCATTCCGCACCAGATATTAACGAATGGCTCACTCCAATATCTCACCCAGTCACAGTATACTAACACTGGGTCAACTAGTCTTAGAATTGTTCCCATAACGCCCAGCGCCTATTTGGACAGCAGCGAAAATGCAAATATTGACGCCTTAGTTTAAGTACTATCGGGATTCGAACCGACCTATAGGTTGCAAAGAGGACGCTCTACCACTTGAGTTACGGAGCTGGTGCGTTGTGTTTTAACCCTTACACAGTGAGGTCTGATTCTAACCCAACTGAAATATGCAAAATCTTGATTGGCTTATGCCAAATCCTGAATTTCAGGTTTTTGGCATAATATTATATGTAAGTTCACTGAAATCTGATTTATCTGGTATAAGAACAGGCAAACTTTGAAAATGTTTTTAGCATTTAAATGGTTAATGAGAAGGTTACACATGAAACAAATTGGAATTTCACTTTCATTCATATTCATCTGTTGTTATCATTGTCAAAAGAATCTCAGCCATATTTCGTATTTCTCTAGTTGTTCTACTTACATATGTTTTCCATCATATCACAAATGTCTGTAAATGACAACCCGGTCTTTAATTTGTAATACACCGTATGCGATTGACGTCATAACTGAAACTTGCCATCAAACAAAAATAATATACACTGTATTTGTATGCGTTGAGTCTAAATACTCACAACAATGACTACAATCCACTATCAACACGTGTGTGATGGATGGTGTTATCGGGGTGTGGATGGGGGGGGGAGGGGGGGGGGGTTACGCTCACCAATTGTTTGCGGCCATGTTGTCATTTTGACGTCAAATGCATACAGTCTACATGGGTATTCGAGATGGATTATATGTGTCAACTCTTTCATTGATCTACTAATGCCGGTTTTATGACGCGAGAACAAAGCTTAGTCCGAGACTATGTTCTAAATTTGGCATGATTTCGGTACGGAGTGAACTGTTTTTAAATTTATGACTGGTCAAAATATTCAAAGGGAGCCTAAATTGAGCTAAATTTAGAACTTAACCTCGGACTAAAATCTAGTCTCGCGTCATGAAACCGGCCCCTAGTCTATACGTCCGGTTTATGCCAAGGCCAGGGTTTGAACTCACAATCTATTTGGTGCAAGGCGGACGCTCGATCTATTTAGTTATGGAGCCTCTCCGGTTTTTTTTTCCAATATGATAATACTCCGATTTTCATTGGTCTGTTTGTTGTTTATGATTATGTTGATGATGTTTTTTGTGGTTGTCTACTACTACTATCGTTTACAAAAAGAGAAAATAGAGATGGGTGTGTGTGTGTGTGTGTTTTGGGGGTGTGGGTTGGTTATATGTGTGTGTTAGGTGAAGTGTGAGTATGTGTGTTGGGTATGTGTGTATGTATGTGTGTGTATGTGTGTGTTGGGTGAAGTGTGAGTATGTGTGTTGGGTGTGTGTGTATGTATGTGTGTGTGTGTTGGGTGAAGTGTGAGTATGTGTGTTGGGTCTGTGTGTGTATGTGTGTGTGTTGTGTGTGTGTGTTGGGTGTGTGTATGTGTGTGTTGGGTGAGGTGTGAGTATGTGTGTTGGGTGTGTGTGTATGTATGTGTGTTTTGGGTGAAGTGTGTATGTGTGTGTGTGTTGGGTTATGTGTGTAAGTGTGCTGGTGTGTCAATTAAGTGTGTTACGTCTGGGGAAGGAGGTTGTTGTTTTATTGAAGGAACGGAAGTGGTCGTGGTTGTGTTTCATTTTAAAAAAAAATGTTTTTGGTCTTTTTAATAAAAAATATGTCTCCAATACTCTGTGTTATTTTTCTTTTTTTTTGTTGTTGTTGTTTTGTTGTTGTCTTGATTATTGTTTTCCTTTTCAAATATACATGATTAGTCTGCGATCTAGTATTGTTTGAAACAACCGTATTGTTCTTGCTTTAAAAAAAAAAATTAACTTAAATTACCTATCGTGCAATACGTTTGTGGAACAGCTTCTCTACAACCTCAAAGCTCACAAACATTATTGACGCCTTAAAAAAACTCTCCATTATATACAATTGTAAGTCCATAAAACTAAAACGTGGACACATCAAACAAAATTTAAAAGATACGTTTTTTTCACTCTATATTTTGTTAATTTGTTTGTCCTGATAAAGACCTTGGGTCAAAACGTCGTTTTTTTGTGTGTGTGTCCTGTTTCGTCTTTTTCCTACAATACTGGCCTGTCAACCACTCCCTTTGTTTCAACATTAATCACAAGAAAATAACATGATGATATACTGGAGGCAAAAGTAGAGGGCAAAAGAGGATGAGGAAGACTAAATAGAGGATAGAAACAGGACATACAGGACTGGTTGGGAATGACAACAACAGAAGCAAGTGTAGAATGGCGAGAGATCGTTTGATGTTTCGTAAGTAAAAGGGTTTGAGAAGCAACGTCATAGAAAGGATCAGCTGACTGACAGACGGATCGACGTTTAAAACGCCCATTGACTTACTGACTTTACCAAATCTCTTTGGAGTGTTAGCAAAAAGGTTGTAATATGGAAAAGTTTCCCTTACAAGTACAGCCTTTTTCGCATTTCATTTCATCGGTAGTTTCTAGCAGCTCCATCCATTTTAGATTTCTGGGGCCGGTTTCATGACGCGAGACTAGATTTTAGTCCCAGGCTAAGTTCTAAATTAAAGGTAATAATGATTAACGGGTAAAAAGGAAGCAAAGATAGTTTGTCTTTGTCTCCCTTTTGCCTGTTAATCATCATTTATATTCTTTGCTCTGAAGAACTTTCTCCACATGAAATTTATGATGCACCAATATTTAGATCATAGATAGACAGTGCTTGAACCATCGCACGATTTAGCACTTGAGAATAGGGAAAGTTGTCACAAAGCTGTCCGAGAAGCTGTAATTGATGGCTTACTCTAGATCATTATAGACTAGAAAATATGAACATTAAACGAACACCATAGATTTCCCAAAGAAAATGTAGACTACCAAGCAAGCGGTCCCCTTGTCGAAGTCTTACCTGGTCTATATGTAAGTAAAACAACGACCACTAGACCTAATCTATTTCATTACAACACTAGACTAACACCACCAACAACAACACCAATACTAACACCACCAAGAACAACACGAACACTAGACTAAAACCACCAATAACGATACCAACAGTAGACTAACACCACCAAGAACAATGCCAGCACAAACACCACCAACAACAACACGAACACTAGACTAACCCCGAACAACAACACCAACGCTAGACTAACACCACCAACAACAACACCAACACTAGACTAACACCACCAACAACGATACCAACACTAACACCACCAAGAACAATGCCAGCACAAACACCACCAACAACAACACGAACACTAGACTAACACCACCAACAACAACACCAACACTAAACCACCAACACTAACACGCTCAACAACAAAACCAACACAAACACCACCAACAACAACACCAACACTAACACCACCAACAACAACACTAACACCACAAACACCAACACCACCACCACCAACAACACCATGCAACACTAACACCACCAACACAAACAACACCACCAAGAACACCAATACTAAAACCACAAACACCAACACCACCAACAGCAACACCAAGTCTCCGCACGTTCAATGCTAATAATTCGTGTTTCGTCATGTACTCTAGATCCTGCATGTTGCTCGGTAGCACTGAACACCAAGCAACACCAACACCAAAATCAGTCCCCAATAGTTGCACCGGGCCTCCTCTCCGTTCCGATGCTCGAAACCAGGGACGTGGTGTACATCTCTGCCGAAATTGCGGTAGCGACTGTCACTATACTGGGAAACAGCGTCATACTTTTCTTCATCATTTCCAAACGTCATCTCCGTACCATCACCAACGTTTTCGTTGGCAGCCTAGCCCTGGCGGATATAACAGTGGGAGCCTTCGCCACACCCTGTGCGGTGCTTACATATCTAGGCTACCCGCGGTACATCCTGGGATGCTTGCTCATGTACTGCGCTATACTCATCTTCACAAACATCTCAGTCCTAATAATATTCATTATCGCTGTAGAGAGATTCGTAGCGATTAGATTCCCTCTTTTTTACCACCGTCAAATGACTTTCGGTTATGCCATGTGGGTGAACGCTTTCGTGTGGATCATAGGGGTGTTGTTTGGGCTGATGCCTTTGTGTTTGCATAACATTAAAGATCCACGAGAGAAGATGGAGAGATGCGAATTCGATGGTGTGATTACTATCGAGTTTATAGTATTTTTCCATTTCATAGTGCTGGTTCTCATCCCCCTTTACATAAGAGGTCTTATCTACCTCTACATAATCATGGTTGTGAGGCAACATAAGAGTCGGATACACGCTTTGGTAGGCTCTTTTCATCGTGAAAAAAGAACCGACTCTACTTCCAAGTGGGATAACATGATGAGTTCGGCCCATATGTTTGCAACGCATGTTTTAATCTATTGCGCCTTCTGGCTGCCCATTCACTTCATCTACATAATACGCTTGTTTTGTCCGACCTGGAGCCCACCGCACGACTTTTTGCTTTTCACAATTGTTCTCACTCATGCCAATTCGAGCATCAATCCTCTCCTCTACGGCGGAAATAGCAGCCTGATCAGAATAACAATTAAGGCAGCATTTGGAATGAAACTAAGTACGAGAGAAGTCATCATTGCCATTGACAAAGGAATCCCTTTACGGAAAATGCATCCTGACACAGCGTTACAGATCACGTCTGAGGTCAGCCGAGAAAGTAAAATTTCACCAAGTGATAATTCAGTCACCAACAACATATCAAAGACTGAAAGTTCAAAGTCCATAAATTCCACAAGGGGCAGTAAATCGCCCGAGCGTTCGACATACAAAATGCCTCCCACATCAACTGAAGCACAAAGAGTCTCTCGGGCGGCCAGATTCCAAAAGCTGGATTCGCGTTCCGAAAAGGATAGTTCCAACTCAACTAGCTCCTCTTCTTTGGCCTGAAACGTCCAAAATGAGGGCAATAATGACCCTTTCATTGCGGGGTCCAATCATAACCAAACAAAATAAGCAATATCTTGACAAATGACCTGTTATTATACCAGATATACAAGATTTCACTGGACTGGCATATGCCGGAAGCTTGAAATTCAGGCTTTTGGCAAATGTCAGTCCAGTGACATCTGATTTATCTGGATAAACAAGCGCCTTAAAACTCTCAATGAACAAACAAACAATATTTGGATTAAGAACAGGAAAATCTTTAAGATTTTGGTATCTAGTTACTAGTACTAGGTTCAAAAAAGAAACCTAGCATTGAAAGGGTTGACACGCAGTGCAGGCACCAGAAAAAGCCATAGAAAAAGTTCATGAAATAGACAGTTGTAGCGTTTGACGTCATAATGACATCATGCCCGCAACCAAGTGGGTATTGTTCACCTTTTTCCCCTCCCAATGACACCATCACACAATTGTGTGTGTGTGCAAGTACACAGTGCGGACATCGATGTGAGTATTTTGCCTCAAACTCAAAGCAGACACAAATGAAAAACCAAACGTGCCAGAGCGGTCGAAATGCAAAAAGCCCAGCTCGTTAACAAACAACAACAGTCCCCACACACGGTCAAAAATGGACATCCAAAAAAAGCCGGATCCGTTTCTGACATGGTCTACAATTTCAACTCAACAATCTGTTTTTTTTTATGCCTTGGCCGTCCAACTTGTGGACCGTGATGGTCGTGTACGTGTCGTTCAATATGATTTAAAGGAGGTTTGTTTATTTACTTTATTATTTATCATTATTTACTTTTGCGATTATACTACCTTTAGATTGCATATTTTTATACTCCACTATGTCATTATCTTTATATCTATTGCTGCACGTCTGTAACCAAATTTCCATGTAATGGACTAATAAAGATTGATTATTATTGTTCATCAAAGTCAAGTCAAAAGTTTGAAAAAAAAATACTGCTTGTAATAAAGTACTTTGTAGTGTATTTTATGAATTCAGAAATTAATATAAACCCACGATATTAGATAATCATGCAGCATCCATGTGGTTTGCAATCAACAAAATATTGTATGTTAATTTAGTGGATATGATATACATATAAATATAACATAATATAAGTACATGTCCATTATTGACAATATCGTTGAATAAAAATGTAGATTGAGGGCCAATCAAAGGTGTCGGTATGTAATATTGTGACGGATTAAATTCGAATGAAACCTTTTTATTTATCTCTTTGTGGCAGCACGTTAATTTATCTAGAGAGTTCTTGCCTTCGAAATGACCTGAACTGTGTTAACTCTTTCACAGAGAGGTCTGATTTTAACCCCACTGAAATAAGCAATATCTTGCAAATGCACTTGTTCTTATACCAGATAAATCAGATTTCAGTGAGCTGACAGATGCCAAATAAGAATTTCAGGCTTTTGGCATATGTCAATTCACTGAAATCTGATTTATCTGGTTTAAGAACATGCAAATCTTTAAGATTTTGGCGACAACTGACCAACCCCGTACATAGTTGATGAACTAATAGACTACTGTGTACAGTACATCTAAATCTTTTCCCCCCAAAAAAACTGGTGTGATTTGTTTTTTTCTTTTCTTGCACTTTTCCCTTTGGTTTGCTTTCCCTTATTCTTGCCATGAATTACAGTTACAGTGGAACCCCTGGATAGCGATGCCCTTGAATAACGAAAAACCCTGGGCAAGACCTCTTGACTCCCGGTCCTGATTTTTAAGATTTTTGTTAGATATTAATTATTTTTAGTAACCATTGAAAACCCTCAATTAACAGCACACCTGGACCCCGCCGATGTCGTTTTATAAGGGTTCCACTGTAATGTGATTTTATCTATATGTATAAAAGAAACAGTGCGTGTGTGTGTTTCACGGCGCCGCCTACTGCTCGCTACAGGTCGATTTAATTTAGATATTGAAACTATATGCAAACAATCCTTATTTATATACCGCCCCAGTAAGGGATAAGAAGGTAAACAAAATTAGAAAATTGCATTGTTTTTGCAGAGGAGAAAACAGCTAGTTTAATTTAACACCAAACACCTTTCGATTATTCTTCGTCCTGTGCGACGGCACGTGGAAGACGTGTTAAAATGATTGCATACCGAAGGCTGTGCAGTTAGACTGGGGGCAGGGGTTTCGACAGGAAAGAGTAGTGATTTGTTTGTTTATTGCAACAGCTAAGGTCATATAAGCGCCCAGAGGTAAGTAAGATGATAGGCTAGTAAAAAGAATAGCCAGACTTTGACCATGCCAGGGACATTTCACAGAGAGATGATTTACAATGAAAAAAATATCTATCTCTCAAAAAAAGGATCCAAGTTTCCATCCTGGCTCCGTACCATTTTCTGTTTTTCTATTCTTCTGCTCCTTTTTTTGGGCTTTGTCTCATATCTTCATACATTTCCAACTGACCTATTAACGCACTATACCCGTGGTGTTTTCAATTCACCACAAACTTTATACCTTTTCTAGTCTTGGCGGTACAAAGTACAGTGCAACCCCTGGATAGTGACTCCTCTGAATAACGACAGACCCTGGATAGTGACTCCCACAAATAACGACAACCCTTTGATAAGACCTCTTGACCTCCCGTCCCAATTTTTTGGCAAAATATGAAATTTAGTAACCATGGAAAACCCCCAAAAGACGACAGCCCTGGATAACGACATAATTTTCTGGTCCAGGGCGATGTCATTATCCCAGGGTTCCACTGTAAAAGAAGGTTTCACTGCTTTTCATCAAGTACAAAACAACACAACACTTGATTTATTATTCAATATTCCACATTCAAGTGAAACCAGTTTATTTCACTTTAAAATTGATTTTTTTCCGCTTCTTTTTTAATTTTTTCCCTTTCTTGTTTCCATTTTCTATTTCTACACCACTAGCAGTATTAGTATTACCACCAGACTCTGCTTTCTTTTTTTTTTTTTTCATCTTCTTCTCTACATCACTGCTCATGTTTGGCGTCGTTGAACTAAATACATTATTATCATTATTAGTAGACTCTTTTGTCGGTTTTGAAATTTTCTCTGAGTCTTCTTCTAACCCTTTACAACTGACGCCAATTCTTTCTGCAATGTCGACACCACTATTTGTTACCGATACGTTTCTTATCTTCCCGATATCTTGGATACCGGTACCGCTATTATCATTATAATTATTTTGTACCATTTTTTTCTTCTTTTTCTTGGATTTCTTTTTTTCTTTATCCACATTTATGATTTTTGAAGAATTGAGTTTTGTTCTGTTATCATTTTCTTCCTCTTTTTCCCTAACATTCTGAGAAGAATGTAACTCATCTTCTATTTCTTCATGCATAAAAATCTTTCTCTTTTTCTTTCCTTTTATACTTGGTTCATTTTCTTTCAGGATTGTACTCTCATAATTGTCATTCGTGGTTGAATTTAACAAACAAGCTTTAGTCTTCTTTGAACTGGTATTATCGGCAACAATCTTTTTCTTTTTCCTCTTTGGAGAATCCTCGGCCATTGTCGGCCCCTCTAGTTTCCTTTTCACAGCAGTCTGGTATTCTTCCATATTGACTGGGACTGTTTGAAGAGGAAGGAAAAAAACAAAAACATGATCAGAATAAGAAGCACAGTGGAATTACTTTAAAACCAAATTTTTCTAGACATTCTAAGCCAATTTTGTTTAAAGGCATTTTTGTTTAGAGGAATTTTCCTTTCAGTTATAGTGATATTTTTTAGGGATGTCAACCTTAGCCATCTACACATCGATCTCCTGTAGAAAAGCTTATAATGTGCAAAGGCCTAACATTAACAACGAGCAAGCGAAAACATCTCGCTTGTGTGATTCTACAACCCCACCTCCCCTTTCGTGTAGGCCTCCTATAAACTAGTAACAACACTACAGACCATAAAGAACTTTTTTTTACTCTTGTCTTATCATAATATCAATCAAGCGTAGACTCTCCTCCCAGACTCCGCAGCCTGGGACCAACATGTACAGGCATGAACCGGCTCCTTTGCAGAGACACAACCAAAGACTGGATTGAGCTCCATAGAGAAAAGCTATGATGATCTAGCTGAAAGATTTAAATCTAACAATCTGTCCGTTCTCAGCATAGGGTTAACATACAAAGACTTCACAAACCTCCTAAATCCTCCGTAGCATCAAATCCAGACACCTGCTGGGCGGTACAGGAAGACACGATGACATCAATGGAATGCTGGGACTTCTCTATTTCCTGTGATGCATATTTCGCAATGTCATTCTCTTGGGAGCTGCCGGTTAAAAGTTAAAAAAGAAAAGTGAAAAGTAAATCCTTTGCCACGTAGAGATGATAGATCTGGAACTTATCCTGGTTTCTGTAAGCGACCAAATGGCAATGGTTGTCACCTTCTGGACAGGACACTGGTCTTTCACAGATTACTTTCCATTACCAAAATTGTGGATTGGTACCCATTTTAAACCTGGGCAAGGTGAGGCACTATAAGAGTTGGAGCAAATTTCTTTGCCCAAGAGAGAAAAACCAAAGTGCTGCGTGCAGGAATGGAACCCGGTACCTATATAGTAATACACTATACCGCATACATATTATATCCTTGTAAAATAATATAAATGAACACAGTGATAGGCAACTTTTTTACATCTTACAATTGAACCGTTGAACCAATGAGAGCTCACACTCGCAATAAAAAATAAAAAAGAGCAGGAATTATAAAACGTAGTCTTGACAAATTTTAAAACTAGATATTTCATCATGTGTACAACAGCTAAAAAGAAACCGCACAAAACATTTTATGGCCTATTTTCATCTACCTTATTTTCATATACCTCACTAAGAAGTGTGGTAAGTACAGTGATATAAAAATGTCACTGATCAGCGCTGATGATCACTATGTAATAAATGTCATCATCTTTTTTTCTCTCTCTCTCTCTAGCCTTTGTCACCCCCTGTGGAACATAAAGTACGTCCTGTAGAGCCTAATGGCTCCCTGTTTTTGTAGCGTGAAGCGGACAAATGACAAGTTGCCACCCTCTGGATAGGACACTGGTCTATCGCAGATTACTTTCCCCAACCCAAATTGTGGATTGGTATCCATTTTACATCAGGGTATGTTGAGGCAATTGGAGTAAATTTCCTTGCCCACCAAGGAAAACCGAAGTGCCACTGGTTGGAATCCAACACAGTGCCCCCCGGATTCTGTGCTGCATCACTACCAGTTAGGCCACCGTGACTCCTTGTGGAGCATAGGCCATCAACAATTGTCCTCCAATCAATGGTGTCAGTGTCTCTCTCTCTATTTCATTTGTTGCCGCTAATAGGATATAATATAATTGAAAGGGTTTTGTTGGAATCAGCACAACAATTAAGCTCAGTACATACCTTGCGTCTTCGTGAGAGGTTGGTGAAACACTTTCTACCACAATGCTTTTTGGCAAATCAGGCCATTTCTAGTTAGAAAAAAGAAATTTAAAAAATGACCCAACAAAGCAACTGATTATTATTACACTATCAGAGTACATATGACACTTGATATATAATGTTTGAAGGTGAGAGAGAAAGAGAAAGACAAAGAGTGAGAAGAGAGGATGAGAAGAGAACGAAAGAATAAAAAAGAGAGAGAAAGAGAGAGAGAGAGAGAGAGAAAGGAAAAGATTGAGATAGAGAGTGTGAGAGGATGTGATCAAAAATGAACTTTATTAATCATGGTGATTATGAAAATGCTTTGTTTGATTTACAAATAGAGAGCACATGCACAATAGCTCAGTGGGTAGAGCATCAGACTGTTGTGCTGAAGGTCCCGGGATCAATCCCCATCAGAGGCGGAATTGTTTTCCGGGACCAGAAAACCCCACTGTCGACCCAGCAGTAAAATGGGTACAATGCTCGCCGGATTCTAGCACACTCTGCAGTACAGCACGCTAAGTCAAGGTTACCGATTTTTTTCTATATAATATGTC
>JAUEKZ010001572.1:8433-19363 GCA_031471865.1 Melibe leonina | reverse complement strand
CCCCCCCCCCCCCCCCCCCCCCCCCCCCCCCCCCCCCCCCCCCCCCCCCCCCCCCCCCCCCCCCCCCCTGGTAGGATTTTTTAGGTTTTCAGTATTCTTGGTTTTGAGGCACATTGAAGGTACATGTGAAAAATATAAGTGTACATATAGGATAATTCATGCGCACATTCTTTCAATATATTGCCTTTCACTATATCTGCACCTGCTTCACAAATTGAATTTAGAAATTACAATCCTCATTTTATCTTCTTTGATGTCAAAGGGAGTGTCATTCTTGAGATTATTTTCTAATTTATCTTTGTCCTTTTTCAATACACTCTCTATCGTTTAAATTGTTAAAGCGGGCAAACATTTTTTTACCTTTTCAACCTCAGTATTGATAGGTAGTGCTTTATATTTAGGATACCTAATATTCCCCAAAAAAAGTATTTCTCAATTTTACTTTTATGATCTTCTGTGCCATTGAAAAAGTTATCTTTTTATCTCCCTTTGCTTTGTTTTAGTTCTACTTTATTCTGGCCGGCAAGCAACTATAATTAGGCAACCAGGCAGCACACAGAAATAGCCACTCTTTATATTCCCTGTCTTTCTTTGCTGTCTCTAATTTCTATACTCTGGGTAGGGTGGAAAGTAAAAGTATAGACTTTTGTGATAATGTGCTGCTTGTTCAGTATATAAAAAAAAGTTGCATGCTGTACACCGTTGGCAACTAGTCACAAAGAAAATTCATACACATGTGTCAACATCAGAACCATTGTAGACGATGCAGCAGTGATTTTCTCTAGTGGTTAAGTAGAGAACATATAATTTAGTGTTGTCTTTTTACTGCTGAACTCCCCTTGTTTATTCCCTCTGTGTCTTTTGTATTTCTATCTATCAACATTTTTATATATCAACATCAAACCCACCTCCGAAAGCATGTCAGTATAAGCAGATTTTTCTGTGGATTATGACTTAACTTTTGTCTCTATTTTAGAACTTGTCTAACATTATACCGAAGATGGATTCAATATTAAAAAGATTCTAAAGAAGATTTTGTATATGCTCATAATGCAGAAAAGTTGGAACTCGATTGCAAAGAATAAAAGCTCGTCACACAACCAGCGAAGCAGAGAAAAACAGGAGTCGAACAGAGAGAAGAAAACTAGAGAAAATAAAGGTTGTGATTTTGGAGTTGGGTGATTTCCCCTCAATTTTCTCTGAAAATGTTATTTTGTCGTTGTTTGCTTTGTTAAACAAGTTTTACTGGAACATTTATTATCATTCATATCACCATGCAAGGTCATTATCAAGAATATAAGTACGTTTTCATTATGATGTCAACAATCCAGGGCTTTAAGCAGTTTGGGTTTCAATTACAAAATGATAGTAAAATGTGAGAATAGAGATTGGTATTTGAATTTTTAAAATAACTAATCTAGAAGCTATACAAATAATTTTAGGGCCCCCTTTTCAATATCTTAAACTGATTTTATACAACTCTGGTTTTAAATGCAAAAATTTGAAAGCCAAATACATCAGCATTTTATAATCATAAAGCTCCTAGAAAAATGTTTCTTAAACAAATAAAATTGTGGAGGTATTTTTTTTTTTTTATCCATTAAAAACAATGAAGGACTAAATTTTTTTCATATTGTCTTTTCATGATGATTGGTAGTTAGTTTGTTAAGAAGTGTACCACTGGGAAACATTTTAAGATGACGATTGTTTTTAAGCATTTATTATTTATCTTAAATTATATAAATATCCTATTTTCTTTCATGCTCTCTTGTAATAAACATTTTTTTACAGCATATTATGTCAAATCTCAGCACAAGGTGGCGAATTGGACCATCTTCTAAAACACTTAAAACCTGTGTGGAATGTTTTGGACAGTGCCTTGTTCATGAAAGAATCCTAGGCCTTTCAGTCTACACAGGTTTCATCTCCAAGACTCATGAAATCTTATTGAATGGGGACAAATCTAAACTTGTCGAAATCGAAAGAAAAGCAATTGCTGCAGTTACTAAAGTTGCCAGGTAAAAAAATGAGAAAAAGTAAACAGAAATCACTTTCAATTGGGTTGTCAAAAGGTGATGCAAATACCTAGTTCTCTCTTGACTGTACCAATTCATCCAGTGACATTCAATTTTGTAAATGATACATTATACAGAGCACCACAAATCCAACAAACAGGGACTCAAATAACACCTTACATTCAGCAAACAAAAAAATATCCTGGTTGTTGTTTTTTTCATTAAATACCATAAAATGCATTTTTTTAATGAACTTTTTTCAGACCAAACCATGGTTCCAACAACAGAAGTGTACGTAAGCTAGTTGAAATTTAAACTAGGTCAGCTGTTGGCTAACAAGAAACTAAGAACAACAGAAATAAGCCGCAGGCCATATTTATATCCTGCCATGTAATAGTGCCCAATAGTAATAGGAATGGGACTAACTGATTATAGTTATAGATTGGTAAAAGAGAAAAAGGTACTGGAACTTTGATAAGTGGTGTATAGACAATCAATGGTGTGAGATGCATATAATGTGTATCAGGATGCGAGGGTTAAGGGGAAAGGCAAGGAGAAGTTGTAGATGAGGCGAGCATTGTGATTGGCTTGTGCTTGTATTTAAGTAACAATGCGCAAGCAAGAATGTGTGGCGTGAGTTCAACAAACTCTGCATCCAAACTATGAAATATGATTGATCTAGTTTGCTGAGATTTTGGTTACTTTGATACGCTCAAACCTAAATAGGTACTGAAATTTGCACCCGCTTCATTTTTTGACGGCACAACCCAATTTCAAAATGGTTGTCTTATTTAAAGGTTGGTTTATTCAATTTTTCCTCCTGGATAATTTAACTTCAACATTAGTAAGAAGGGGTAAAACATTTTTTTTAAAATATGGCTGGGACGTGGTGCAGCTGTATAAACACAAGGGAAGTAGACATCATCTCCTAAGCTGAGTATTGTTGATCTCAAAAATTAACAGAAAGATGTGATCCTCATTGATTTTTTACCTCAAGGAATGGTTTTAAATTCAAAACTTTCTCGTAAGATATGAAAATAACCCAAGGCAAGAATTTGACAAGTTTGGCCAATTTTAGAGTTAAATCAAATTATCCACCGATGCGTGCCCTGTGCTAACACATGGGAGATAATTCATTCTTTTCTGGAGACACATGTCAAATCCTGTTTTAGTTACACATCCACTTGCATTACTTTTTGACTGCTCCTTTTGAAAAACAAGAATTTTGAAGTTTAACAACACTCACAGATAAACAGTCTGTGGCTGTATTTCTTATGTAGATTGAAGTGTCTATTTGATTGAGATGTATATTTTGAAAGAAATTCATTTGCATCACTCCAGCATTTTTATCTATTCATATCAGTTCTAAAGTTATTCGTGAGTTTTGAGATAATTATTTCTTGTTTTTGATTTACAGGAAGGTGTGTGAACCTATAGTAAAAGATGTCATAGATCAAATTCAGTCAGTGGATGTTGTGTTTGCTGAAAGAGTCAGCGAACTGGACTACCTGGTGGAGAAGGTGGTCATAAACCAGTACAATGCAGAACCCATATATCTGGCTACCTCCTGCTATTATGTTGCAGACATTTTGATTTTAAAGGTATTTTAATACTCAATTGTAAATTGTAAATGGTGTTACTAGTAATGTAACTGGTGCTATTTTCCTTTTTTTCTTTCTGCAAGTTACATTTACGTTATCACAATTGCTATTCAGATTTCAATGGTTGTCCAGGGAGAAACATTTGAGTATGGTATATCAGGCTTTTGGCATATGGCAGTTCTCTGAAATCTAATTTATCTGCTATAAGAACAGGCAAATCTTTAAGATAATGGTATTCCTAGCACTGAAAGGGTTAAAAGTAAGGTTTTAGTGACTATTGGCGTATATCAAGGTTGCTGTCATATATGCTATATGCTTGTATTCTATCAGGGATAATATGTCTTTGTCAAACAATCAGAGGCTGAAAGTTGTTTAGTTAGATAGAGAGATCTTTTACCTTTCATCATTTTACATCAAGTTTCCAATGACAAAGACCAAAACAGATTCAAAATGTTCTGAATTATGAAGCACTGGAGAAAGTAACATTGCGTGCTACAGTTAAAAATTGAAATTAGGTCATCTTGATGTTTTACAGCATTGCTATCAATTTAGCTGTATCTATTTATATTCTGTTATTGTTTTTCTCTGAATGAGATATATGGAAATGTAGTTTTGTTTCCATTCAAAAGCTGCTGGGGTTTTTTTCTTGTTTTTTTTTTCAATCAGATGAGAGAGCTGAAAGACACCATGAAATACATGAGGGAGTTTCGAGGAACTGAGGCCACCCGAAATACTGAAATCCCTATGGTACTATTTTTCAACAAGTTTTGACTAATCTAACTGGATGGACATGATTATTGCTTCATCTAATATTCATCATTACTCCATTCTCTTGATATATTAGGGTCAATTAAGATGTGTGGATCATTTTGAAGAGGGGCAATAGGAAAGTTGTGGTGCAGTGCAGCCCTTCCAAAGAACTCCCATATATCTACACTGGTCTGCATCAATGCAGCTGGAAACAAACTGCTTTCAACATGGTGACGTGGTCACGTTTCCAAGTCTCCTTCATCAGACCTGGCAATGTACTGTGGTAATTAATCAAATATTGCTGCCGCAGGCATTCCAGGAGACTTAGAATCCACCGGGATGGATGATGAGGCCATTAAACCACCACTTTCAATACCTGCCTCCTATCCCAGTGCCTCTATCTCCAAGAGTCATCCCAGCATTAACCCAACTCACCCCAGAAGACAACAGCAGAAACGCCTCATTCCTCTGTTATTTAACCGGAAAATCAAAATGTGGGGTTTTAGTTTTAAACTGTAAACCAATTAAGAAAAGTTTTTGGACATCACATTTATATTTTTCTCCTACAGAATGATAAGCCCTTTAAGTACATGGGTCCGATTCGCCTTCTTGAAAACTACATCCACAGTGATGTGTCCTCACCTGTGCTGAGATGGGGTGAAGTTGCCATCCATGGGGAACCCCCTCTCCCCAAAGAATGTGTATGTTGGCCATTATCACATTTACAATAAATAATATTGTAAGGTATAATAAGTATAAGTATTGCTGTCAACATTTTTTAAATCATTCATCAAAATAGTTGTAAATGAGAACTACTGCAGAAAGATTTTACTCCCAACTGCTGTTGGTGGGATAAACATCAAATATGACTCATGACTCACGGCTTAGTAAAGCTTGAATGGCAAGATTTAAAAAATCTGTTCACCTTTTAATTCACAAAACAATATTTGGATGCAATAATCTTTTGTTTATCTATTTGTCGCCTGTGATAGGTCCCGTTGAGATACTTAATGGATGATACCCATGACAAGCCGGTAAGGATGCTGTCTGCCATGCAGGAGATACTGTTTGCCATTTTTAATCTAGATTAATAGGACAGCGTGCATATTCACTTGGCAAATTTGCTACCTAGAAAGAGAGGCTTTGCAATCATGTTAACACTGGGAAGTGATATGAAATTGATACTTTTTTGTCTTTGCAATGATTTTCATTCCACTCATTTTGACCATTCGTTTGAATTAATGCTTGTTATATTTGTGCATCATAGATTAGAATTAACAAAACCTTGTGAATTCGGAATCAAGATCCAAAGACACTAATGAAAAATGCAGTGCTTTCGTATACAGAAGCTAAAATACAACACGAGCCTCAGGTCCAAGCAAAAGTTTTCGTTACTCCTGAGCTCTAGTTATTCCTCATGCCCAGTAAAAGACAAGTAGTATTACCTACTACTGTGCCACGACATGCATGCTTGCTTGCCCAAGTGACGTTATTCAAATCAAAACAAAATTTGTTATTTCTGGTCTTTGGATTGCTTAGTATTGTTAAACAGATCTTTTCTAACAGAGAAAAAAATAAAATAAAAAACAGGGATTTATAAAAGTCTCCATATTCCAAAGCTCTTGTTATTTCCAAGGCTGTTAAACATTAAGCACCACTGTGGCAATGTTACTTGTCAGAGGGAGAGGGAGATGGAGTATTACTTTGCTATATAGGGGTACATTTTTCAGATAACCATTGGAGTATGTTCTCACAAAATACCATTAGATTTGTTCTTTTAGACTTTGGCTGAATTGTTCCTTTTAAATTCCATTTTCAGATCAGTAAAGAGCAAAATGTCTATAATGGTAAGGAGGTGTATGTTTGTTTTAATCATCACCATTGTTTTTGTTGTCATTATAATCTTCAACCTGGCTCATCTCATTTCTCATCATAAACTGTAAGCAATAGATACTGTTGATTTGTTAAAGCTTTCCTTCTTTGACAAACGATTGAATGAACAATGTCAAGTTCTCATCAAAACTAGGACATTCATTAGTTCATATCTTTAAAATAAATAAATTATTGAATAACATATGGGAAAGTCCACCGTTACTGTCTACTTTTTATAACATTTTAGTCAAAATTTCATCTTTCATTTCAAATAAATCTAACATAGTATTTCCGTAGATTAACATTTTGAGAATTCAGCCTAAAAGTTGCAAAGCTCTTCGGTAACCCCCTAGCGTATAATGATTAATCGAAGAGAGCCACACAGATCATGGGGAATGTTACAGATACACACAAAAACAAAAATTATTACAAAAGTAAAGGAAATTTCACAAAATTTTGTCTCTTTATTCCTATTCAACCAAATAAACAAAATCACACCAAAAAGAAAGAAAAATAGATAAATGTTGAAAGAGTTTTGCAAAAAAATGTGAGGATAGACGTCTAGTTACAATTGAAAATCCCCCTTGAAACCCCAATTTTTAATTTTAATTTACTATCTCCAAAAGCAATCTACAAAAAAGAAACCTACTTTGTCATGAGACAAAATAAAAAAGCAAATCAAATCAGTTCAGTGCTTTCTGGTTGAACATTTGCCTTCTGAACAAAATAAATATGAAGCAAAAAAAATGTGAGGAATGCTACAGGCCCTCAGCAGGTAACATTCCTCACACATCCTTGTCAGATTATTAAACAAAGTATTCAAATCTCATAGAAAATGTCTTTCATATTAGAGAGACACTGCTAGATTCCGAAATTTGATGAGATTTGTGAGGAATGTCACTGTTATGCTCAGATTGTGAGCTTAAACTTTCATCATCAATCAAGGTAAAGTTTGTGTCTCTCGGTATGTTTAGGTTGTTTATAAACATGGCTGAAGACCTAAGCTATGTCAAAAACATTTAGAAAATCATCATCATTGTGCCGCAGCAAAGGAAAAATAACAGATTTTTATCATCTGCTACGGGGATCGTGACGACGGTTACACTGTAAAAATGAACGGACAAACTATTTTTGCACTCCCTTACAGATACCTCCATCTTGGAAAGATCTAAATGACTGGCAACGAATGCTTCTTGGAAACACTTATTAAAAATATGGAAGCCAGTAAAAATAAACAAATCGAAGTACTTGAAAATGAACACCGTGAGGAGCGCAAAAATCAGACGATTTAGTCACTCCTGTTAACGGCACATCGCAAACACAGCCTTGAAAATAAAATCTTGGGGTCGGCTCTCAGGTATAGGTTCATGGAGGACCAGATATCACTTTATGACAGTTTTTAACATTTTTGACAATCTGGTTGTGAATTTAGGTAATAATTCTTCAACCACTTAAAACATTCGATCACATGCAATATTCCTCACGGTGATTCACAGTGCTCTCGCAATAATTGCTTGATAGATATACAATCTTTTTCATATGTTTTCTGTACTTTGACTTGTCTTTGCTAAAATGACATATGGAACATGGAACAAAACCTTGATTTAACTGTGTAAATAGGATGCAAACATTGACATTCTGCCGTGTTATCATTTTGGTGTGAAAAAAAGGTCATTTTTTCAGTTTTAAGTGTCATTAGTTAACCAGTTCACTTTATATCAGTTTTTCAAGCTTAGGAGACCTTCTTCATCCTTTTTGTGACGTAGAAAACCAAAGTAATAAAAATTCAAGATTAAGGGAAAATATTTTTCATGAGTAAAGACAGGGGAGTTCTTGTTTAACAGCAATGGTGGACTTTACCATATATATTGGCACTAGCCATTGCAAACATCACCAAACCACAGATAAGGATTGTTTGGTATTGAAGGTTAGGTGAAAGATATATTTTAGACTATATTTTCTTGCTTTTATGAAGCTTCAGAAGTGCAATGGCCAATGATGTACTGACAGCTGAAAAAATAAAATGATAATGGAAAATATGATCCTCTAGCATTATCTGAAGATAAATTGTAAAAAAATAATTTAAACAGAAAGAGCTTTGTTTCCTTGATCCGTGGTCTTCTAAATTCAGTGCTGATGGGACTTAGACAGGGAATGGACAACTACATCAAAACTTTGGAGTATCGAAAGGAAAAACAACTGCAACAACATTTGGCCAAGACACAATCTGCTCTAATGGATCAAGTAAGGCTATGATTGTATTCTGTCTTTCCATTTATTGCTTGTTTTAGTGAGGTTCCTGCTACCTGTAGGAGAAACAAAAGTAAATCCACAACTCTGTTAGCCATGGTTTAAAAGTACACAATGGAGAGAGGGCCATCAAAGGAGTGTTTAATCAATGCCAATAACATACAAATCTATAGAAGTTAAAAAAAGATGTTAAAATTGGTCGTAGAAAATTTGCCTGACCCTCAGCAGAAAACAAGTTGCTTATCATTTTACTAGGCTGTCCACTACCCTCACTTATTGTCTAGACATATATTCTTACTTTAGTCAATTACTTTATCACCCAATGAAATAGTCCAAGTACCTCTAGTGAATGCATTTAAGTCAAACTTGACATTTTCTGGATAAATATTCTCATTCATTTTACTCATACAATCCTCACCGCCAGGCTAAAATTTTGTCACTACTGTACTTACTAGAGGAAAACCCCCCTCAAAAACTCCCTAAACACTTTGTTCCCTTTGTCAGTGGGTCACTTAATAACTAAGAGTTTAATATACTCCCAATAGGCTCTACAAATACTGAGTTCTTTCATCTTTCTTATTGTGGTGCGGTAATCCCACTAAAAATGGTCGTTTTATTGTACTGCCATGCTCTTTACACCCTCATCTTTATGCTTTCTCTAGACTTAGCCAGTATAACGAGGTTTGAGTTTATCTTATATTTATATACGAGTAGAAGATTAATCTAAAGATAGAAATCAATGCTGATGTCACCTGACTTAATGTTGTAATTTGAAAATACGACTTTGGCCAAGGCCTCCCAAAATCCTAGACCAAATGAGTTAACTCTTTCACAGCGGGGTGTGATCCTAACCAAACAGAATACAAAAATCTAAAAAACATATGTATTCTTATACAAGATAAATGAGATCTCAGTGAACTGACATTTCAGTCTTTACTCTGTAAGTAAAGTCTCTACGTCCTTTGCCAGTAGGTCTTTCCCCTCCTAAATCAACACTATCACTGTCATCACTACTAAAAGAATACATAGGGTCACGATAAAAGAAATGCGCAACTTCCTTATCATTAAAATCACTTTCCAAGTTTTTAAAAACTCAAAAGATTCCTTTAACTAAATTGAAATTTGAAACCATAACAAGTCTTCTGGAAAAATTTATGAAAATAGCTTTCGATATTGCAAAACAATTACTGTATCAGACAGCTGAATATTGTTGTTTCACATAGCTCCTGCGTAAAAATAAAAACAGTGAAATAGAGCACTTTGAATATACTATCAGTCCACCTGTAACAGAAACCCATAGATTTAACACTTCATATCCCTCAACATATATGCAGAATTTGACTCAACTGAGTGAAGCCAGTTTCATGAATAGAGACTTATCATTTGCTGACACTTTCCTGATGACATGCATAAAGGCCCTGTGACTTAAATTGGCTAAAGAAAAACAACATGGCCATTGTTCCAGTTTGGCTAGCTAGAGCAAGACACCACATATATTTGTTCAACGGCATACATATTTTTTCTTCTTTTTGTTTCCAGGTGGCGGAAGAGTGCCAGGCAATCACCCAGATCTCTTCCCTAGACCGAGACCATGTGGCAGACTACCATCAGGACCAGTTGTTTAATGTGGAGCTCTACGCCTGTAACAAACTCAAATGCCCCCTGCCCACCTTGATTGGTGGCATTTTGCTATTCATCATGTTCTGCGCTACTGCTTTAAGCTTATCGACCCTTTTTGTTGTGGGCAGTAAAATGACAATCCCACTGCTCAAAGAATGGACGCTGCTGTGTGTTATTATTTTATCTTCATACTGTTTTCTATTTCAGCCCTTGAAATGTATTCTGTATTGTATATTCAAATTGTACGTTGATTAATTGGTACCTACAGGGTTTTGTCACTCACGGTCTTCTTATATTTGCAATAAGTTGATAAGAATCAAGAACCTTTTGAAGTCAAGTTCCCAGGGTCAGAAAAGCTTCAAAATGTATATATTTTTTAATATCACTCTCACATGTTTTAAGAGAATGTGCCAGTGTCGTCTTACATCATGTGTCTATTCTTCAGCATTTCAATTTCAATTAGGTTTGCCCTTTCCTACTTAAGATGTTATTTCAGATTTTGTATAATGGATGCATTTAATTTACTTTAAAAAATCAGAGTTAAGCACCATACTACTACTGTTCTGTTCTACAGTGTTTAGTTTTTGGCAGGGCCAACCTTTTATCAGATAAAATGAAACACTTCTTATAAAAGTAAATGCTATAGCTCTTTGAGGAGCTAAGTTGAACTCGAGTTTGTGCATTTATAATGGGAAATGGAAAAGTTAGTCAAGTGTAAGAAATAAATTTAGCAGCATTATAGTTAAGGGGATAAATGATTGGTATAGGGGATAAATGATTGGTATAGGGGATAAATGATTGGTATAGGGGATAAATGATTGG
>JAUEKZ010001462.1:0-11434 GCA_031471865.1 Melibe leonina | reverse complement strand
TATTATCAAAATCAACTTCCTCCTTCCCTTCCTTAAATTACTAATCTTGAAGGAATTTCACTCAAATTCCAATTTTGTTTTTAACTGCATAAAGAAATTCTCCAACGGCTCCCAAGATTGTTTTATCAAAATAATAGACTACCAACCATTTTCCAATTAATGTGAGCTCTCAGTGATGTCTTATCTTTGTACTATCACAATATGGCAAATTTGAAACCATGATTTTTAAAAAATATTTTAAACCCAATATGCAAATTACACAAGACAATGCAAGTGACTCCAAATTATGTGGCTGCTTTTTCCTGTGGGTATAGTACAAAGGTGTTTTGCAATATGATATCATATGTTTGAAATAAAAGTAAGTATTGATTAAGAACCATTGATATTTGTTGATGTGCTTCAAAATTGTTTTCTTTGAAATGTGCTGAAGTGCCTATCTATAGTTGTGTTTGTTTTCTCCTCAGACTTACTCCAAAGATTTGTTGGTGGGTGCCTTGAAATCCAAGCTGTTTATTGACTACAACTGCCACAGCCAGTCCCTCTTAGAGGCTCCCTCACCCATCCTGAAGCCATTCCGCATTCTCATTAGTTTACTAGACAAGCCAGAGATTGGACCTGCTGTCATTGAAAATGTCCTGGTGTCTGTGTTTCGGTCGCTCAAGCGTGAGGGTGACCACTATGCCAGACTGAGTAATAGTCCAAACTCTACCTCAGAGACAAAAATTCCACTGGAGACCATCAAAACTGCCAACCTTTTATTCAGTTCTTTTGAGTCATACTTTCTATGGGAGTTTGTGGGGCGTCTGTTTGCCACCATCTGTGACGAAAAGGTTGAAGGGGTGAAAGAATCTGCAGGCCAAGGCAAGAATGAAGTGTCCATTGTAGAACTGTGTGATCTCATTGAGTTTTTGCTGGATATCCTAGCCCTGGTCAGTATTAATTTTAATTTCCTCATACATCCTTTTTCCTTTACTCATCTATATCTATGAAAACATAAGGAGGATGTTGCCCCCTTTTTCCTTGTGAGGTTTTTTCCAAATAAACTCTATAACTACTGAACCTATGAGAATATCAAAGCATGTAACATTTTCTGCAGGAAGTATAATTTGATTTTTTTTGTGAGTATACAGGCCATGAATTCATTTTTTCTCTTTGTCTTTTTACCAGGATGTGTATGTAGAGACAAGCACAGAGCACATCCCAGAGCTACTCCACCAAGTGACAATATCCCTGACCAGTGCCTGTAGCTCCTTATCAGACCTGGAGATCACCACTGTGCTTCGATTATGCTCAAAACTCTTCTCGCATGTACAACCCTCCATGGCAGGGTTTGGAGCCAACCGCAGCCAATCTATGGATTACGGGGACAACATCAGTGTCTTCAGCAATGCAGACTTGACATGTCGACCTCGAGCTAACAGTGCTGGGGTGGGCCAGAAGAATTCTAACCTCACAGCTGAAGAAGGTGATAGTCGAAAGGACCGAAATTCTAGTGGGAATACCCACACCACTGAAGCTCTGAATAAAGTGCAGCAAATGAATGGTGAGGATTTTAAACGCTGTGAGGACGATTCTGTAGAGAGAAATAGCATTTTGAATGGTGAAAGTGTTAGTGAAATAGAAATTTCAGGTAGTAAATGTGATTCTGATGAAAACCCAAAGGAGGGCCAGATGAGCAGTGTGAGTGATCCTATCAGAGAATGCAATGGTGAGACAAAAATCTACACGCGTCAGAGGTCTATTAGTTCCTCCCTGTCTGCATCGCTGAGGAAAGGTCTGAGCGGGCACATCAACCTGATGCAGCTGTGTGTGAGGAGTTTCCAAGAGTTTTTCCACTGCTTCACTCACTTACATGTCCTTAAGTCTGACCAGTTCTGTGCTGAAGGACTGGAAAAATTGTCCAAAAAAGGTGTGTTGTCGACTTTTTCTGAATCAAATGCAGATTCAAACATTAAATCAAAAACAGATGATTCTGGTGTAAAGGATGGACATGTCAGCTCTTCAAAAGACAAAGAGGTTGTGGACTTTGAGGACAGGCCAGAAGTGAGGAAGGCATTCCAACAGGCATGTGGCTTGCTAGTGGACTTTGCTAGTTTTCCAATCTACTGTATGGACTATCAGACCATCATTGAGGAAATGAGAAGCAAAGGTAAGCTTTCTGTTTCAACCTAGTTTTTGTTGTGTTGCATGCCTCTCATAGTCAATATTGTCTTTTAGTGTCTCTGTCTGTCTTGTAATTTGACTTCCACATCCAGGCATGAATACACATCCACACACACACACACAAACACACACATACACATACACACACAAACATGTATACACACACACACTGATAGTAATGCAGATTGACTCATTATATCCATACAGAGGAGTCGAGTGGTCTTCCTGCCTGGCTACAGGACATCCTGCTGTGCTGCTGCTTTGTGACCTGCTTCCACATCCAGGCAGCCTCCATCTCCACCATCCTGGACCTTGTCATTCTTACACAGTCTGTGCAGACAGAGAGCGAGAACAAGACACGGTTCCACCGCCTACGGTCTGTCAGTGAGGGACGTGTGTCAGTGGTCATATTGCCTGCCTTGCTGCCATCCCACCTGGAGCACATCAACCAGGAGACAAAATTTTATGAGGTGATTTTAGACGACAAAGAGAATCTTTTTTTATATAACAGATAGCAAAAGTTTTACCTCTATGATATGTTATGTCTCTTACTGACCCAACTAAATTGTTTATAAAAAATTGTCTCAAGCATGAGATGTACTGGTTCGTTGTCCACGTTGCCTTCTCATCTTATGTCCAAGTTTCCTCTCCTTCCCCAGATGGTAGCGAGGGAGCTATGGACATCCCTAGGTGGAGCCAACTGCCACCACCAGAGGGCAGTAGCCCTGCTCCACACCCTGCACCAGGTGACCCCCAATGCCAATCTGTGTGAGGATGTGATAGGACAAGACCTCATAAGTGACTCGGAGGTGAGGATGCTGTTGATGCTGTTGTCGCCATAGACACCAAGCTTATAGTATAACTAGGGGGTTTGATTCCTGCCAAAGGTACTTAAGTTTTCCCAGGGCAAGACATTTTACTGCAGGTTTAAAAATTGGTACTGACACATCTACAGGGTTGGGACAGCCATCTTTGATAGACAAGTTTATTATCTAGAGAGTTCCCACCATTGCCATTTGTTGCCTTTACACAACAGAAATGAGGATATGCTCTGAGCCGTAGCCAGTAAGCTCTAATGGTCTTACTGATACTTGCTATTGCTAAGACCCAAAAATGTTTTGTGTTTTTCTAACTATCTTGGACTATCTTAACTGTTAGCTGAACAGGGGAATAACTTGCCCAACCCTTCTGAAATGTGGAAACTGATTGATGTGAGAGAATGTAGTTTACTGCTAGTTTACTCTTATTCTTCAAGATTGAAAAACAACCCAATGATAACTTGATAACAGATGTCTCAATCAATGTCTTCTTGATTCCTCTGATACTGGCAGGATGACAGAATCGCTGCCTTCAAGAAATTCAACGTGCTGTGGCACTTGACTAGGTCTATCAAATCAGAACCAAACCCTCTTCATAGCCCAAGGACTTTTGACCGGTAAATCTTGACCATGAAATATCACTTCAATTTTTATTGACCACTCCTAGAACAATAGGATCTTCTATGTTGTAGTGAGATCTTTACTTATCTTCCTTTTCTCTACTTATTTTCCTTTTTGATTTGTGGACATTGTTTATATTTTTTTACTCTGATAACTATTCTGTTCGCCTCACTGAATTTGTCACTTGTCCATGTTGTGTCACACCTGCAGGTCAATGTTTATAGTGCTGTATTTATTATTGAAATAGTTTAGGACTTTGTAATTTCCTTGGGCAATAGATTTACCACACATGACATACTTAGACTATATGGGTGATTCCTGTTGGCATGTAGCTTAGGCCTGACAAGTAATCTAGTTCAATCTTAGGACGCCTATGTGACACGGTCGTTACTATCTCTGGTGGAGAGGCCAATTTTCAATACTACAATACTAAGACATTGTGTTCTGTCTGCAGGTCGATGTTTGTAGTACTTGATAGTCTGAAGGAGGAGACTAGCATCACTAAGAATGTGGCCCTGACCTGGCTGACCCATGTCATACAGAGAGGAGATACCAGCCGTGTGCTACAGCCCTTGTTACTCATGCTGCTACACCCTGACACTGCCAGGTAATCTATACTATATCACACCGTATTTTAACATATTAGAACACACTGTAGCATACTCCCGATCATACTGTACCCACATCATTCAAAGGGAAAACTCCAGCTATGTGCTATGCTACAGCCTTGCTACATTCAGGTACAGATACAGGCGGATATCCTATACCGTAGGACATGTAATGTAACCTTCCATACTGTGCCATACTGTACACCATACCATTCTCAACGCCTTATCCAACTGCACTGTGCAGTGCTGTGGGATATCGTAATGGACTGTACTGCTGCATGCATTAGGATTGATGCAACATCAGCTTTGGGTTTATAAGGAATTATGGCCATAATTTGATGATGATAGTTATGTACATAAAAGAAATGATTGTAATAATAATAACAAATGATTACTGAGGAGGAGTATTAGAACCTGGGACACTGTTTTGTGATTATGACCAATTGATGTGTTTATGGTTCAAATCCTTGTCCAGTCACCTCTTCTTCCCAGTTTTATTTTCTTTGGCTTTTTTCAGTACATCCAATTAACTTTATCTGTCTTGCCTTCAGTGATTTTTTAAAACCTGCTCCTCAGTTCATTATTTTCCTACACCTTCAGAGATTTTTTAAAGCCTGACCCTCAGTTCATTATTTTCCTACATCTTCAGAGTGTCTGTGCAGCATGTGAATGTACACAAGTCCAAGAAACTATCTACGTCTGAAGACAAGGAGGATGATGAAGATTGGGATGACATGGAGGACAAGATCTATGCCATCAGCTCCCAGGGAGGCAATGTCATCTATCACGTAAGCCAGGACAAGGCACGTTGGTCCTCCCGGGGATCACAGTCCTCCCAGGACCTCAAGTCCTACGCCATGAGTGTGGTCAACGATAAAGGAGGAACCAGCACTGCCCCAAACCGCACACACTCTGTCACAGACCTCTCCTTTGAAAGAGTCAATCCAGACAGTGTCAAATTACGAGTCAACCCATTTGGTTCTGAAAGTTCTTTGGATAAATTGATTTTTGACGGATACGATTTCCCCCATTCAACCTCTATGCCTAATTTGAAAGGGATTAAGAGATTGACTAAAGACACATGTTTGAAGGAGGGGATTCTATTTGACGTGGAGGGATTACAACACAATATTGTTGACTCTGGTGGGCTCAGTGAGAATGGAGTATCAGAACCACTACCATCCCCTGTGATCACAGAAACCATCCATGATGACAGAGAAACTGGAGACTCCACAATGAAAGAAAAGGAGATGGAAGCAGAGGAAGAAGAATCACCAGAAATAATTGCCATGTGGGTACTTCAAGGCATTATTGAAGATGTCGTAAGAAGAGCTGAAGGAACAAAAGACGGCCAGTCTGTGTGCTCAGATGATAACAGAACAGATTCTAACAGTGAAAGCGGAGACATGAACAAGGGGCAGCACTCTTACCTCTCAGCTTCAATGTATAGCAGTCATCTGACAGGGGACAGCACTGACAGCCTGACAGGCAACGACTCCGATTCTCCAACAATCTTTGACCACCGGCGCCTGGACCCTTCACGGGACATCCATGAACTCCACATGCACCTACTGCTGTACTGTCAGCAGTATGACTACCGTCGCACCATGTATGCACTGTCCACAATTAGGGCAATGCTCCTGGCTTGCCCCAGGCTGGTTGTTACTGCCATGGCCACCACCAGCATCAGCTCTGTCAGACCCCCACACCTGGCCAAACTACAGTCCTTATTAGGTAAGTTTTTAAAGGGAAAAAGGATAGCCCTCTTCTTCAAAGAGTTCATCATCCCTTTTCACCTCCTTACGTTCTTAAAATTCAGAACATGACAATATTAAACTCAACAACAGCTTACTGTACCTTCAGTCTTGTCATGTTTAGTTATTAAGTTAGGCATTGCTTTAAACCCCTCAACCCCCCCTCCTCCCTCTGGGTCATGCGGTCACTCGAACAGTGAGAGCAGTCTGGTTACTGAAACAAAGTGTAACCTTGTTACAGGTTGCCTGTGGTCAAATATGCATTCTTCCTCTTTACCCCTTACTCAACAAAATGTAGACAGTGATAATTGTTGTGTTTGCATCCCACAGGTCGGCATCGTAAGTCTGTGTTTGGCAAGAACTTTTTTGGAGACCTTCCACCAGATGTGTTGTCCAACTACCGCAGCAACATGATAGTGGAGATTGTGATATCGTTGTGCCTGTACTTTGTGAGAGGCTACTATCCCAACCTCATGTCTGGCAAGGTGACTCAGGACGAATTGCTGGGAAACAAAATGGTATGTGTTGACAGATGGATGGATGTACATATGTAAGGATGTATGGATGAAAAGTATGTAAAGTTTAGCAATTTATCATGAACATTTTTTATCAAGCTTATCTATACCTTTTGCAGTAGTCATTTTTAGTAATAAAAAGCGCACAGTTTGCAAACAAATAAACTTTTTGATAAGAAAGCCACCCCAGGGAAATCCTTGATTTTGGTAAAAGGGGATTTATAACTTACCATGTCTTTGTAAATTAAAGATATTGTATTGACTTTATCACAGTTGTACAATAGCTTTTGTTGTCAGGAAGATGTCACTTGTACAGCACGTCTTTTACCTTGCTGCCTTACATACCAACATGCCTACTAACGGGTAGTAAGTAGATAACATCCATGCACATTTTCTTTTAACTAATGGAATAAGATTAAATTCTGCAATTCTGCCAAATTACCTCATTCCCTGCATCTCCCATCTGCCTTTGTAACAAATCACCCCAATTTTTGCCCTTCTTCCATTCCCTTGCTCTCTCCTAGGTTCACATCCTGGGAGTTGAAATCCTTACACTGGTTGTATCAGAGCTTCTTTCTATCATGAAGGACAGCGGCAAGAGTTTTGTGTCATACATCTCAGACCTTTTGTTCCGTTGTAAACTGCAAAAATCGTTACTGCATTGTATGCTGGCATCTGTCTATAACCAAGGGAGGAGACCTGGAGGGGGAGCAGCAACAGCAAGCACCATCTCCACCAATCAGCATGGGGGAAATAATAATAATAATGACAATGTGTTGCCTAATAACAATAATAACAATCCAGACAAGAATAAGGTGAAGACTGGCAAAGGAGGAACATCCCATCCCAAGCTGACAGAAGCCATTGTTGACTTCAATGAAAGCTGCCTCGACCCTGGGGTCAACGACACATTCCAAATGAAGCTACTGCAACTGATGCTGGTCATGATTATGCTGGAAGATCAGATGGAGGCTGGCAAGAGCGACAACTCTACAAACTCCACTTCCTCCTCATCCGCTTCCTCCCAGCAACAGCAGGGGCAGCAAGCTGGCTTGGAATCCATGAAGATTCATTTAACAGTAAGTTGCAGACATTTGGAATTTTCTAGTTTTGTTGAGAATGTGAATTAAAGAGATTATGAATTTCTTAGACAGTATTATAATGTTCATCTATTGAGGAATTTTTAAGTGCCAGTGCCAACTCAATCATGATATTTGTTTTGTTTCCTTCCTGGCAGAAACTTTAAGTATTTGTAATTGCCTTACAAAGTATCGCAGATCTCCCAAGCTTTCCCGGGTTTTGTTGAGTCTTCCCATTTTTAATTAAGCTTTTTAATTTCACTCAAATCTCCCCATTTTGTATGAGGAAAGCTGTCTTTGCCTTGAACTAACTTATCTCTTATTCAGCAAAATATGTTCTTATCTTACAAGAAACAATATATTTGTGTCGTTGCCCCTTCTAGTCTTTTGTTAAAATTTTTGTAATTGTTTGATATCTTAGAACATGTTATCACTTGTTTCCTTGGTTGATGATGTTTGTCTGTTTTATATTTGAGGGCATCGTGAAAGGTAATACTAGTTAACCAGATTATTTTATTATTTTTTATTGTAATTGTTACTTTTTATTTTTTTGAATTATTACCTTTAACATTTGTATTATCATTATTTGTATTGGTTATTTCTCTGTCTCTTGTGTGTGTTTCCAGTCGTCCTTGGTGAATGCGCACTACATGGCCAATCGTCCTATAGTTCAGCAAGAAATGTTCCTTAGTGCAGTGTGGAGTGGCCTGAAGCAGCAACATCAGAGCCACCTGCATAGACACTGGGTGGCCCTGGTCACCTCGGCACTGCCATATATGGGCAAGGCCATGGCACGCACTGTGCTGTGTGTGGTCCTGCAGCTGTGTCGCAATCTGGACAACGTGGCACTGGACTTCCGCAAGAACAGGTACACCACACCTCAAACAATACAATTCGAGTATATAAAATTGCAGAAAAAAAGGCATTCATATTTGGCCTTGGCTTATCAGGCAAAACAAATATAATATCATGAATGGGGTTAAAAAATAATTTCATAGGTAAAAGAATATATTCAATCAAATAAAAATTTGATGTAGTGTGTAAAATATAAACTTCTCTGTCGTAAAAATGTTCGTGGTGTGGTCTGTTGGTGTTATAAACTCTAGATTAAATGAAAACCTGCTGGAAGAATCTCATACAAATGTATAGTCCCAGATGCTGTAACCCCTGAGAAGTGACAGAAAAACAAATTAGTTTTGCCTGATGATGATCCAATCCTTGCGCACAGACAGTCTGCCTCAAGTGTATTGCTGGTAGACTGTGTGATGCCAACTATGGGAACATTGTGAAATTTGTGATTTTGCAATGTCTGAAGGTGCTTTATTGTTACCAATTTTTTTTATGATACAAAAAAAAAGGTGAAAAAAAATCCTTGATAACTCCATTACTTGGGTGTTCGGAAATGTAGACAATTTCAATACATTCATTGTTTTAGGGTTGGTTATAGTTTTGTTATGAAACACTCATTCAGAACATGGCCGAAATTAAAAAAAAAAAAATTATCATATAAGAAATTTAAATTTCACGAGTCTGTTCCCCGATAGACAATTTAAATTTTGCGTGTATTATTGTATGTGTTGTCCCATGTCAGGTTATGGCTGCAGCACATCCCTGCAGATTATGTTCTGACCCTGCTGGAAGGATTGACTACCCTGTGTCACTACTGTCTGCTGGACAATGTGAGTCCTGTGGGCATAGGACAACCTGCACCCACTGCCACCCACATCTCCACAGAGACAGCCAGTGCGGGGCAGATACTCACCAACCTCATCCACGTCTTCAACCCTGTCAGCAGCAGCAAGGTCTGGAACTCTGGCCATTTCATGCTTTAACCCTTTCACTGTGGGGGACTGATCCTGACCAAAATTTAAATACAAAAAAATCTTTAAAATTTATATGTTCCTTAGCCAGATAAATCAGATTTTAATGGACTGACATATGCCAAATTCAGGCTTTTGGCATATGTCAGTCCACTGAAATCTGATTTATCAAGTTTAATAGGCAAATCGTGAAGTTGGTGTTTGTAGTTTGGCATTGAAAGGGTTAATAAGTCAATTGGTTCTCCCTTTATGATAATGCTGATAATACTCAAAATAATAACAATATCAATACTAACCTTTATACTGATAGTTCTCTCTTGACTGTGATGAGCTGTGATTGGCTGCAGGGGCAGATATCCACAGCTCTATTTGTAATCATTCATAGAGTAAGAGTGTGCCCCAAAACTGTATTCTTAGCTATCAAGGGGTGGAAAAACAAAAACAATGATTGCCACGTCTTTAGTGCCATTTCAATATTATGACTTTCATTCTTATAAAGCTCAATACCACAGATTAGAATTGTCTTATCAATTTGTTGTTTTTATTGTCTTTTGTATGTGGTGGATGGCTTTGAAAGTTTCTATGTATGTTTGTAGCACTATAAGTAAACAAGCAGCATTAATAGTATATATAAACAACAAGTATTTATAGTGATGCTGGTGGTATCAATAATAGCAGCAATGCCTGATGATGAACTTATCCTTGCGCACAGACTCTCTGTCTCTAGCAGTGCTGGCAGACTGTGTGATGTCAATCCTGCGACCTTTGTGGAATGTGTAATTCTACAAAGTCTGAAGGCAACTTGTAGCATAACTCTTGTCGTTGGAGGAGGTGTGAATTTTGTTATTTAAAAAGGATATATCGATAATGAAAAAATACACAATTTCTTAGAGATTTCCATTTCCTTTTTTAAAATAACCTACAGTGACTGTTCGGCAGGAGGATAAAAAATATTCAGCTTGTGTTTGACGTAGGTAATTTTCTTTGATAATACTGGTATTTGAATCTTTTTTTTTTACTTATCATGAAGTGTATGTGTATTACAGGAGACAAGTCCAGCCAGAGACAGCGGTCCTATGTCCCCATTAATGGAGGCCAGAGGTCACTTGTTAGGCATCCTGCCGCGCATCACCACCTGCATGGCACACCTGTGGAAAGCTGTCACTCACGGCACGACACATGATGACACCAGCAGCACATCTACCACTCAGGCAACACACCACCCTGTCTTTGGGGACTTTAAGGTAAGGTATTGTTAAAGGAACTGCTTAGCTTTAGCAGGATTCAGATCAGATTAGATTGAAGACATTTAGTTACATTAAACGCATGTGATTTAGGAGGAATTCAAAATTTAAAGGCAAGTAAAAGCTTTTTCATTTGAATGTCCGTAGCCTTGTTCTGTCTGGTCAGTATACGTAAGGATTTTTACTCACTCTCTTCACATTGAGGACTTTCATTGTTCACAGCAGAGTAGTTTATCATTGGCCAAGCTTTTTAGGTATTCTCTGTGAAATTGTTTGTTCTCTGACAAATACGATACTGTTATATTTAACTCTTTCACAGTGGGGTCTGGTTCTAGCTGAACTGAAATATGTTAAATCTAAAACCAGGCTTTTGGCACATGTCAGTTCACTGATATCATGATTTATCTGGTTTAAGAACTGGCAAATCTTGAAGATTTTGGTGTCCTTAGCAGTGAAAGGGTTAAAACCACTTTTATCTATTGAAAAGGATGCATCAATAAACTTATGCAGTCTGCTTTTAAAGGTTGACAGCTCTGTGTAAGGAATTATTACCTTCCCTATGCTACATATAGTAATACTGTTGGTTATTAGCCTTTTTATTGTTGTAATCATTACTTTTACTGTTAAGATTATTATTGATCATTATTATTGTGTGAATGTGTTGTATTTGTGTGTGTGTGTATGTGCAAATATATAATATACAGGAGGTGAAGCAGCATATCCTTGAGCTGCTGTCCCCAATCTCCCTGCCACATGGCACCCACCTGATGGCTGCCTTTGCTGTAGCCTGGAATGACAAGAGGGAGAAACCT
>JAUEKZ010001351.1:8831-19377 GCA_031471865.1 Melibe leonina | reverse complement strand
TCTCTCTCTCTCTCTCTCTCTCTCTCTCTCTCTCTCTCTCTCTCTGTCTCTCTCTCTCTCTCTCTCTCTCTCTCTCCCCGTCTTTCTCACTCTCTCTCTCTCTCTCTCCCTTTCTCTCCCTTTCTCTTTCTCTCTCTCCCTTTCTCTTTGTCTCTCTCTCCCTCACTCTCTCCCTTTCTATGTATTATAATAATCAGTATATAGATTTGTCACTCACAGATTCTTCCATTATTGCCTGTAAGGGTATACAGTCATGTGTTTTTTGTTTTGTTCTCCTAAATTTTATAAACTCTTCCCATGCATAATATTTTGACCACAAAAATTGATACAGAGGAAAGTGCTTGCACAGTGAATGAAATCTCTTTTTTTACTTATAATGAGTAAATAGTAACATTGGTCTTGTTCATCTTGTTCAACCGTTCTCATGTAGTTTGTGTGAATACAACAAAGAAATGACGCAGATGTAAATATAGAAATGAATTTAATAGGCACTGTTTAGTGTCTGAAAAGTGGGGATTTATAGTTTGCTCATTTTTCTGGCTTGGTCTCCTCAATGATTTCAATGGAAATGTCCATAGTATTACGATGACAATGAGAATTTACTGATGAATTGAGTTATTTTGTTGCTTTAAGCACAAGTTTTACTGAGTATAGTAGTATGTAAGAATTTTAGTGAATTGTGTGAAGCCTTATATCTTCACCTATTTAATGAACGCATGAACTTTTTATTTTGAAAGAGAAACGAGAATGAGTTCAAATTTTAATTTTTGGTTATCAATATCAGTGGCAGGATTCAGTGGTTGGAGAGATTGGCGCCATTTTCTAATTAATTTAGCAATAATTATACACATTAATTGTTATCATTATTGATAATTAGGATGTTAACACCACTATATCGTTCAGTGTAAAAGAGAGGGGATCGCTAGGCCAGTGGTTATCAAAGATGAAACAAAGGGAGTGATTAATAGGCCAGTATTTTATGACAAAGACAAAACAAGCGACGTTTCGACCAAAGGTCTTTATCAAGACAAACGAGACTTAACAAAATAACAAAATAAACAAACAAACAAACAAAAACTTTTGTTTCACCTTTTATATCGTTCTAGAGGACAAGGAAAAAGGAGCTGGGAGGGTAAGTGAAAAATGTTAGAAACAATGAGAAGTTACGACTTATTGAAGTTGTGTTAGACTCGGTAGATTAGAGTTTGATTCATGTTTTGCCTGTTGTTTTCCTGTTTCAACTTGACACTCAGTTTTGTCTCATGATGTGGAATCGGTGCTTTTTTAATTATTAAAATTAAAAGGATATCAATTGTGAGCTTTATTGTTGACTTGGTTCCATTTTATTTAATTTTTTTATGACTTTCTTTACATTTTTTGTATTACATTGTATATTGCAGTAGAAATCTTTTTTTTAAATTAGAGCAGAGGTAGTGTGAATAGGAAAGTTTAAATAAGGATCAGTGAGGTTTCGCATAATATGCTTCTCTGCTCAAGTTCCTAAACAGATATCTTTTTTAAAGATTCTCTGTTCTTGTTGAAGGGAAATTAATTTAAATGCTGCTTCATAAAAGTTGACATCATAATTTGATCTGTTGTATTTACATTGTATTATTGTATTTCTTGGTAGACAATTATTTTAAGAAAATTAGAAATAGAACTCCCTGGTGTAAAAAGTATGTGCCTCTGTGTTCCCCTTTAGCTTTTCCTTTTAAGAAGATCTGGTATGATAACAGTTCTGACAAAATTAATAGAATGTTTAGATTGATTAATTTTGTATGTTCTATTAATCTCAGTTTAGCATTCATTGGAACATGAAAAAATCCACAGATTCATTCTACACTGCATTTGTTATGTGTAAATATATAGCCAGATACACCTGTCCACAAGGATTAAGATTAAAAATTAAGAGGAATTAACATGTAGCACAAAATAAGAAATGGATGGAAGGATGTTCAAAACTCTTGTGTCGAATTGTGGTGAGGAGAGCTGGTTTAAAAAATTTGTTGGTCATAAAATGTCGAGGAGATGAGATTGTATGTTTTTACTATCTAGTAGACAAACAAGTTTTTATTTATGGTCTCTCTACGTAACATTATATGCAACAGTACTTGTCTTGAATTGTTTTCAAGATTTATTAGGTTTTGTTTTAAATGCTAAACATTCCCCCCTAGTAGCTAAATTTTGTCAATTTACCATTGTGTGCATTTCTCATATAATGAAATCTCCTTTTGCTATGCTTTGCCATGAAAATATGCTATATTTCCCCACGAAATACTCTTTTTGAATTTTGTTTAGGAATATTATATGATGATAATCAGAATTTATTAAGTTACTGACTGAGTAATTTGGTGTTATTTTGATTTTTTGAGAATATTCAATAAAGTCATGTCTATTTATAATTTGTAATGGTTTCTTTTATTTTCGAAATTTTGCCCTCTCTTCTTATTGTTTGATTTTTTTCCCCTTTGTAAATCATTTCTCTGTGAAACATCTCTGGCAGGGTCCAAAGTCTGGCTGTTCTTTTAACTAACCTATCCGCGGGTGGTTGGCGGGCGCCTCTGGTGGGCGCTACTTCTGTTTCTTACCTTTTAGATTTATCTATCATCTTACTTTTTCCAGCACTCTCTCTAGTGCTCCCTTAACAAGAATACACACACACAGCTGTTTTGTATCTGTTTGCTCAGTTTTGGTCCTGCCTGTTGTCCTAACAGACTTATGGTCATCCCCCATGTTTTTGCACGATGGTACCTAACTACAGGGTCAATTGCTATCTAGAAGGACTGAGTACTTTTGTACACAAAGTGCAGTAGAATATCCTGGGTCTCCCCGGACCATAATGCATACTGTGGGTGCCCTGCTTTGTGGTTGTGAGTGATATTGCCTTTCCTGTAAATCATCTCTTTGTCACCTTTTTTTAGAGATAATATTCTTTCGCTTGTAAATCATCTCTCTGTGAAATGTCCCTGGCAGGGTCAAAGGCTGACTATTCTTTAATTTCTCCCTCTCTCCTTCTCTCTCTCTCTTTCTCTCTTTCCCTCTCTCTCTCGTCCTTGATGAGCGCTACTATTGTGTCTTCTATTTTGGCATCACCTATCATCATTTTACTCTCTCCAGTAGCATGCACTGTTGCACACACACACACACGCACACACACACCGCTATTTTGTAATTTATAATATGTTACTATTAGTATTAGTGCTTCTCGCTAAGTCTTGGTCCTGCCTGTTGTGCCAACAAACCTGTAGTCATCTCATTCTGGAACTCCCTGGACAATGAATGCATGATGAAGGCGGTGGCCATTTCTGTTTGTTTTTCTCTCCTTTGTGATTTTGGGAGATTTAAAAAAAATGTAAACAATCTTTTTGCCATTTTTTTTTTTACGAGAGATTATATTTTTTCCCTTGGAATTCTCTCCCTGAAACGTCCCTGGCAAGTTCTGAAGTCTGACTGTTCTTTTAACGAACATATCATCTTACTTACCCCTGAGCACTGAGATGACCTTAGCAGTTAAAAGCGCTATTAACCCTTTCACAACAAAGTCTGATTCAAACCCAACTGAACTATGCACAATCTTGAAAATCGACGTGTTCTTATTCGAGATAAATCAGATTTTAGTGAACTGATAGTCATTTGTCAGTTTACTGAAATCTGATTTATCTGGTAGAAGAAAGGCAAATATTGAGATGTTGGTGTCCTTAGCAGTGAAAGGGTTAAACTCTTCAACAAACGTATCTCTCACTCTCTCTAGTGTTCACTTAATTATAAAACAAAATACATCCAGTACACACACTGCTGTTCTGTATCCTGTGCTCAGTCTTGGCATGTTTTGCCAACATATTGTGGGTATCCACCATGTTTTTACATTACGACATGGTGGGACAAGGTCATTTGCTGTCTAGAAGAACTAGGTACGCTACATTTGCACACAAAGGGCAGTAGAAAATCCTTGGTCTTCCTAGACTATAATGCATAAAGTGGTTGGTAGCCATCATAAATAACTATATGTCGTTCACTCTTTTGTAATTTTTGGAGGTACTGTATTGGTTTTTTTAGTTTCTCTTTCATCCCTCCGAAACATCACTAGCAGAATCCAAGTCTTACTGTGTTCTATTCTAACCTTTGAATTACACATTATATTACTCACCGTTATGCGCTTAAGTGGCTTCAGCGATTGAAAGTGCTCTCAAACTCTATAAACAAACATAAAACTTAACCCCTCTATATCTTACACGAATATGTACGTGTACGCTTTTTTGTGTGTAGGTAGTGGATGTGGATTTTTTGTTTGTTTGTTTTGCTTTTTTTGTTTGTTTTTGGTTTCGTTTTTGTTTTTGTTGTTTTTTTTGTTTTTTGTGTGTGTTTTGTTTGTTTGTTTTGTTGTTGTTTTTTCATTGATATCGCTGTTTGTACTAATTATGCACCCGTTCATCTTTTTATTTGAAAAAAAAATCAACGAATCATCATCGACAATTTCTATTCTCCATTCCATTTACCCATCTACCCCTCCCGTCCCTGCCAGAAGCCCACTGTAATAACTCTTGATGCTTGCACTTGCACTGAAGACTTGAGACTTGAAATTCGTAGACTCTGCAACCCAACTAAGTCTAATCGTCTATCAAAGCACACATGTGAACACGTGTGTGGTAGAGGTGTAGATAATTCACACATTCTCCTAGTGCCATCCATCTTTCTTGCAAACTTTTTTTCTCTTTCTTAGTCCTTTTTTTTTTTTTTTTTTTGGTTTCAGGGGGAAAAACGGATATTTTCATACAGTATCCTGAGGTAGTTTTTTTGACTTAATGACTTTAACATACGACTGGATCCGTCGCGGTCCTGAATATTTTTGTGGTTCGTTTCCCTTGAGCGCTTGGCTTGTTGTCAGGTGTTGTGCTGTGCGTAGGCCTCGCCCTCACATCAAAGGTGAAATCTCGAGTCTCAACGCCATCGATCCGTGTGAACTCGATACTTCTCGGCCCCAGCAACGCTGGACTGGCTGTGGCTGGACGACTGAGCGGAAGTGACGTATCTAAATAGCCACCAAAACGTCGTGCATGCCGTGCCTCACTACCTCGTTAGGAAAGCGAAATACACACATACCCATCTCTCCCTTCCCTCTCTCTCTCTCTCTCCCCTCCCTCTCTCTCTGTCTCTCCCCCCTCTCTCTCTCTTTCTCTTTCTCTCTCCCTTTCTCTGCAGCGTAAAGCTGACAAATAACAATGGTTGCCACTTTCTGAATAGGACGCTGGTATATCACATAATACTTCGCCTAACCCAAATTGTGGATTGGTATCCATTTTACACTTGGGTTGTCAATATAAGGCAGTTTTCAACACAGTTCACGTCATCTCTAGACAAATTGTCGTGCTGCCACACAGAGGTAAATGAGTGGAGCATTCACTAGAATATCTCACCCAGTCACAGTATACTGATACCGGGCCAACCATATTTTAACCCTTTCAATGCTAAGGACACCCAAAAAAAAATATTCAAGATTTGCCTGTTCTTATACCAGAGAAATCAGATTTTTAGTGAATTGATGCTAAAAGCCTGAATTTCAGTTCACTGAAACTTAATTTATCTGGTTTAAGAATACGTACATTTTAAACATTTTACATATTTCAGTCGGGTAAGAATCAGACCTCGATGTGAAAGGGTTAACGTGTTAAGTATAACGTGGCTGGGATTCGAACCCCCGACCTACCAGTTATGACGTTCGCAGGTATACTCCCCGCATAACATTCGTTCCTTGGCGGGAAAGTACACTAGAAGTCTACCGTCTCGAGGGATGTTATCCATAGGAAGACTGCGACCAGGAACATCCCAGAAGTAAGTACACAGCAAAGACATTAAAAGACATAGATCTTATACTTCATATTCGCAATGTCTAATGGTGAGTACCACAAAATTTGGGGAGCCAAGCGAGCAAGACACGATCATTTGATTTCCTCAAGTGTACGAGATCTTGGCTCCTCATATGTAATAAATGTACGTAAACAATGACCTTACTTGACGCCATATTGTGTCTCCTAGGTCGGACCGGGACGTGACCAAAAACTAAGGTCTAACTCTTCTAATCTATTTGCTACATAGTCAGATTATGTAGTGCAGTTTGCGCAGTAGGTATCTAATCCCGCCTGAATATCGTGCGTCGTTTGATATTATAATCGCTTTTATTCTATCATTATAATATCATACTTTCCCTTTTTTTAAAATTTTAAATCTTATCTCTATTCTGTTTCAATTCCTGGCAACTCGGGCAGCATCTTTTACCACCGGGCCACATTGCTGTGTGAATGAACGAAAGGGGGGGGGGGCAAATCACTTATCAATGCAAAATACGATAGCAGAGTAGTAATACGCGTGTGTCTGTTCTGTTTGTCTGTGTGTTGGGTGGGGGGAGGGGAGTACACAAATTACACTGCAACACACATAACATTTGTAAAATGTTGAACATAATTCTCTTTTTTTTCTTTAGTTTTTCTTCTTCTTCTTGTTTTTCTCCTTCTTCCTCTTTTTCTTCTCCTGCTCCTCCTCCCGCTCCTCCTTCTTCTTTTTCTCCTCTTCCCCTTAATTTTATGCTTTTGGCATAATACATATTATCTGGTATCTGATTTATCTTGTACAATACCATGTCAACTTTGAACAATTTTGTATATTTCCGTTCCGAACCCTCTATGAGAGGGTTAACTCTTTCAATGCTAATGTTATCTTTGATTCAGCAAACTGAAATACAGATTTACTTGATGTTATACCAAATAAATTAGATTTAAATAAACGGAGTGCCTTAAGTTTACTTAAACCAGATTTTTCTGGTATAAAATCATGTGCATTTTAAAGGTTTTACATATTATTTCAGTTCTGTTCGAATCAAACCCGACTGTGACAGTTAAAATGTTACATTGCAACCAGAACTGAATAATATTATCTAGCCAGTCGCAATGCTTTGAGAACGATGAACCATCAAATTATATAGTGCACTTGGCCTGCCTATCCCTCTCTGTACGTTACCCCAGAACTCGTACAGTAGACTTCTAACTTACTAACAAATCCAAAATCAAGGGAGCTTACCTCTCTGTTACAGGAAGAGCACGTCATCATCATCAATAAACACCATACATGTTTTTCGTACACCGGGTTGAAAATTGTCTATTATTAGTACATGGGGAGAAAACAGATGGACCGTGCGTAATTAATGGCGTTTTTTTTTTTAAAGAAAAAAAACTTCTTTCGTGTTATTTCTTTATCATCATTATTGTTATGTCGTATATTTTTTAAAATCATTATTTATCCATTTTTTAAACCTCTAAATAGGATTATAGACTAGACTACGCTAGATATTGGTGTCAATATGAAACTCGTGTTTGACACACTGTGCTGACATACAGATACACACAGTGACAATAAACACCATACTTTCTTGCTTCAATTGGTTCTCCATGAGTTTACCTTAGATCGAAAATGGCTCTGGTGTGGTGATTTATAGCCGCGTTATACACTGCCACGTCCTTCATTGCCTTCAAAATTTTCCTCTTATTTTCCAACTGCCTCTATGAAGTTATGGAAACCGGAGCCCGTCCGAAGAAGAAGTTATGGTGAGGGACGTTGTGGTAGATGGTTTTCCAGTATTGACTTGATGAGTTTTCCAGTGGGTAGAAGCCCCCGGCACTCCAAGCCTGAGGCCGTGCATTGCCGCAGGTGATGAAACAGTGGAGATCGAGTCCCTACCCCATCACGGTATTTTCTTATCGTAAGTTCGTCATAAATCGGAGGGGGAGAGAACAGATTTGGCACACGGAAAATTCATCATAGCATCATTTCGGAACCCTGCTGCGAACCGGGGTCCAACTTGAAAGAAAGATGGAGGTTTGGGGGGTGAAAATGAGGTGGGTGTCTGTAGTGAAATTGGGGCTGATTAGCTACAGAACGGAAATAAAGCCTGTGGGTGTCAGAATTTAAAAAAAAAATATCCGAGGTTTATTTTCAGCACTGACTTGTTTTTGGTTGCATCATTGAAAACAATAGTCAGTATAATTAAAATCCAGTGCAATAGAATTTAACGTTCATTGTAAATACTTTTGCCTCCCATAGCTTTGCACCTTTTCAAGTTCAAACGAGTTGGATGAACGGGATGGCCGCGAGTTAAATTGTTTGAGCGTCTTCATTGTGTGCAGAATGATAAATACAGACAGTATTGTTACTTCATTGATATGCACTTTATGATAAGGAAACCTTTTAACACAATAACAACTTTAAAGTAGGCTGATGTATTTAAAAAAATACTCTGATAGGATTTTGATAATACTTAACCCTTTCAATGCTAAGTACACCAAAGTCTTCAAGATTTGCCGGTTCAGGATTTTGGCATAGGTTAGTTCACTAAAATCTAATTTATCTGGTATAAGAACACGTACATTTTCAAGATTTTGCATTTTTCAGTTGGGTTAAAATCAGAGCTCGCTGTGAAAGGATTAGCACTTAAATTAATAAAGACTTGGTAATGAAATCTGGAGAGTTCAGTATAATATCTCACCCAGTCACAGTATATCGTTACTGGGCAAACCAATCTTAGCACTTTTCTTACAAAGATCTTTATATTAAAATTCCATCTGCATTTCGTGCGAACAACAGCAGGCATTGAGACCGCTCTTCTAAGAATATGTAGTATATAGTATGATGACGAATTCTGTAAAACATGAAAGTAATGTTTTATAAATATATATATATCTTTGAAATCAGAAAATAATACGCAGTGCAGATAATACGAGACAAAGCCAAAGAACAATGGAAAAATGAGAAAAGTGTCCAGAGTAGGATTTGAACCCTGGACCCTTCCACGGCACCCACCGCCTTGCCGACAACACAAGACTGCGAGCCTATCCACTTGGCAACCCACTCTCCTTAGGGTGTTAACCCTTTCACTGCTAAGGACACTTTGCCTGTTCTTACACCAGATAAATCAGATTTAAGTGAACTGACATATTATTATGCCAAAAGCCTGAAATTCAGGGTGAAATTCAGGCTTTTGGCATATGTCAGTTCAATGAAATCTGATTTATCTGGTATAAGAACACGTAAATCTTCAAGATCTTGTGTAAGAAGAATCAGACCTCGCTGTGAAGGGGTTAAAAAGAAACGTGAGTCCCATACTTAATTAATACCCGAGTGTTGGGGATAAAGAATAACAATCCTGATTGTACTAAGCATGCGGCATAATGTGGTTGGCCGCCTTTACTCTTGTCGAGTCTAAAGAGACCTATCTAGCTCCCCATTTTCTGCTGGGTGGACAAAAGAGCCGGGAAAAAATCTTGCTTCGAATGGGTTTCGAAACCGCACTAAACGAAGGATGGGTGTTGGTAAAAAAATATTTTGATTCTGCTGGCAAATATATGCTCGGATTCTCTTCATTTTGGAAGACCTATTATAACTTCTCCCTCATTATCTGCAAATTTGATTAATTAATGCCACTTGTCTCTTCTGGAGGAGGCGTGGTGGCCTAATTGGTAGCGACGCAGCACAGAACCCGAGGGTTCCGGGTCCGATTCCTACCAGTGGCACTTCGGTTTTTCCTTGGGCAAGGAAATTTACTACAATTGCCTCACTTCACCCAGGTGTAAAATGGGTACAAATCAACAATTTGGATTGGGGGGAGTAATCTGCGACAGACCAGCGTCCTATCCAGAGGATAGCAACCATTGTCATTTGTCCGCTTCACGCTACAAAAACCGGGATAAGCTCTGGGTCCATGAACCATAAGGCTCTAAAGGACTTATTTCTACTACTACACTCTCTTCTGGCCAATAAAAACAGTGATAAGATAAGAGCTTTACAGGTGGCATAAAATAACGATGCTAGAAGGATTTGTAAGTAAAGCAGGTATTCGTCTGTAAATTGTAAAGAAATTGCATGAGTTACACTGGCTCACTGTTGATAGGCAAGTTGAATTCAAAGTATAATATTATTGTCTATAATTAAGCGCTTGGACTGAAAAAAAAAACGTCCCGAATATCAATGAGGTAATCAGTAGATATCCCCCAAATAAATACAATCAATAAATGAAGACAATTGAAGCCTATGCTTCGTAAAATCGTTTCAATTTTCGTCATCCCTGCCAGGAATGCATTCTCAAGCCTTGTCACCTTTGCAAGCAATCTAGAAAACTTTTGTCAACACCTTTTTAAAAGAAAATCTCACGTATTCGATGTCTGTTAAACACGATTTATTAATCCGTATTGATAGTTTCTATTTATTGTATAATCAAAAATCGGATATGCTTAAAACAATCATTTTTGTGTCGTGATTTGATTTTAGAAATCTACATGTTTCATCCAGTAACTTTGCATGTATTTGGCAGTTTATATCTAGTAAAACATCAAATGTTCAAAATAAAATTCTGTCTGTCTTTTTGTTTTGAAAATTATATAATATGAGCGCTCAGGCGTTTGGCATATGCCAGTCCATTGAAATCGGATTTATCTGGTGTAAGAACACATACATATTCACGATTTTGTATATATTTCCGTTGGGTTAAAATCAGACTTTGCCG
>JAUEKZ010001129.1:20506-33461 GCA_031471865.1 Melibe leonina | reverse complement strand
GTACGTCGATATTAATAAATCTAAAAACTTTCAACTGTGCGTTGTTCATATTGTTATAAGACTATAACAACTACAAAGGAAAGTTTTCTGTTCTGGTCTTTTTTTAATCCCTGCATGACTTCATAATTTTTTTTCTCCAACCAGTTTTGTTTGGCTGTTATCCAATAAATATCCTTTTTGAAACATTGTAGCTCACATGAAAGGCAAAGCTCTCTAGAAGAGCTGGCATGCTGCCACACAGAGGTGAACAGCGTGCTTACTCGAATGTCACCCAAGTCACACTATAATGACACTTGGGCAAACAATATCAGCATTGTTTCCATAATATAGAGTACATGGCGATTTCTAAAATGCTTATTTTAAGATCCGAGGCATGACATGACTGGGGTTAGAACTACTAACCTAACCGTTTCCAGGCAGACCCTCTAATGGTACTACTAACCTAACCGTTTCCAGGCAGACCCTCTAATGGTAATAATAAGAATGATAATGATATTAATGATAATGATAATGATATTAATGATAATGATAATACATTTTTTTTCTATTGCACATATTCACTGCTTTGTCTACTGATCTATGGTGCCTTTGCTTCAAACACAAAATCTTGTTATTGTTCAAAAGCTTTGCTGCATTGCTTTTCTCCTCTTGTTTCCCAGCCACAAAAGCTGTTGCTCAGTTTGTCGCTCCGTCTGTGACTCCATGGAGATTCAAGGCAGGTGAGTTGACTGGAAGCCCTCACAACCCTGGTATCCGTCTGGTGGAGTACAACAAGCAGACTGGAGAACACATTAACTATGTACAGTATTACATCAACCTGACTGACACCAATCAAAGGAAGATGTCCAACTGGGTGAGAGGTTTATTTAGAGTAACAGACCCTTTTTTCCCTTAATTCTTAGAAGAAAAAGGAAATAGGTTCTTAGTTTTTCAAATGCTTGTCCGTTTGTTCAATTTTTGGGTGCTTTCAAATGCTTAGGGGTATTGAAGATGAAGATGACCCTGCCAACGATGTTTCCCACAGAGGTGATTTGTGGGTGAAAAAAAAAAAAAAATCTCTCTCCAAAATGTTGACAAAGGAAAGATTTACATTTTTTTAAAATCCCATTAATTCTAACAATCTCAAAGGAGAGAAGGATGAACAAACATAATGGCCACTCCCAAATCATGCATTATTGTCCAGGAAAACTCAGGATTTTCCACAACCTTTTATGTACAAAAGCATTTAGTGCTTCAAGATAGCAAGTGACTCCACATTGGAACTTTTGTCATCACTTTGTCTTGATTTTGATTTTGATGTGTATTGTATTTGAGCGGGAAAAAAAAGGAAAAATGGATGAGGACAACTATGATTTTGATATATTCTCAGGGCTACAAGAAATACTCATTTAGTTAAAATCAAAATTTGAATTTATCCTGAGCTTCATACAAATTTAATCTTAATTTTATGTTTTATGGGATATACATTATGTGTATATAAGTCCTACAAATGTAACAAAATGGACATGCATCAAATCAGGTTGTGTTTTTAAATTTGATGATCACTTTCAATATTTCAGAGCAAGCTCTATGACTTCAAAGACACCTATGGTGTGGAGGATATGAGTGTGAAATCTCTGCGGCAGATTTTTGATACGATGGAAAATAATGATGATGATGGAAAAAAGTTTGCGCAGAGTTATTGTAACCATGCAGTAGTTAGTAAATACCAGAAACATTGCTCCAAAAGAAATCGTTTTGAAATTGTCTGCGGAGGACGCCATCATGTTATTGCAAAGGCAAATGACTGTCTTGACGGCTTCGACATTGGCAGTGCATCTCTGACAAAGGCGCAAGTGGTATCTTTCATGATTCCCTTCATTATTTGCATTTTACATTGCTTGATTTAATCCTAATTTTATTTTCACTTTTGGATGCACAATTATAGCTGAGACTTGTTTTGCTTGTTTTTCATTTAAAAATAGAAGACAAGATTTTAGTTGTTTGTTATAGAGTCAGGTTGATAACAAACCATATTGAGGGATTAATTTGTAGAAAAACAGCAGACTGGACAATTGGTTTGTATAAAAGTTGAATGATGGGATGCTCATGCTGTTTTTTGTATTTCTGTCACCCTATATCTAACTAAGAATGGCTGAGGAATTAAAATTTTGAACAGACACGTTTTTTTTGTTCCACTTGTTTGCTTTGAATAAACAAAGCTAATGTAATAATCATTTCCATTAGTGCAAATATCTCCTTTTTTTTTACATATATTCTTTCCTCATTTGGGTAAATATATCAGTATGTCCAGAGTATCACACTGGTAATTTTTCTTTACTACTTTTGAGTTGACCTTGCAATCTTGAAGCATGGTGGCCAAACTGGTAGTGGCGCAGCACAGAGCCAGGGGGGATTGGTTTTGATTCCTACCAGTGGTACTTCAATTTTTGCCATGGACAAAGAAAGTTACCTCAGGTGTAAAATGGCTATTGATCGAAGTGTTCAGACATATGCTTAGTGAGCGATCTATCAGTTGGGTAGGGTCTGTAAGAGGTTCTTGGCAGGATCCAAGCCCTTTAACCTTTCTATTGTCTTACTAATCCTTGGGTGCTGGTATGACCTTAGTGTGTAATTAAAATAAAGCGTCCAAAAATAAAATTTCATTTATAAGAAAAAAAACCCATCTCTGATAAAGTTGACAAAGAGAGGATTTACATGACAAAAATATCATCTTTGACAATCATAAAGGGGAGGAAGGCAAACATTAGAGCTGGGAGCGATAAACTCTATGCATTATAGTTTACAAAGACCCAGGGTTTTCTACAACCCTCTGGTAACAAAAGTACTCAGTCCTAGGTAGTAAGTCACTGTAGTAAGGTGCCACAATATAAAACATGGTGGATGACCTGAAAAGCAGGGTTTTGGCATAATATGTCAGTTCACTGAAATCTGATTTATCTGCTACAGGTTCGCTGAAAATATAATATAATAGTTTTTTTAGAGTTACCACTACCTAGAAATGGTAGTGTTGTTCTCTTTCAAGAAAATGTAAATATTTGTGTAGTGACAAATTGGTTAGAGCGTTGAACTTCAAGCCTTCAAGCCTGGGTCCAGTTACACTTCGTAGTCCCCTTTATAAGGCATATCAGATCATATTTTTTCTTGTCCAATCAAAGACAGACATTTATTTTGAAACTCTCTTCTTTCTCAATGGTCGTGGTAGGTTTGCACACACACACCACATAATCTTTTGATGGTGCACGAAAAGTTTCCTCGACAAATTATGGTGTGAACTACTCCGTTCCCCCTAGTCTAACTGCACAGATTTTGGTGTGCAAGTATTTACCACTATGACCTCATGCAGAACAAACAATAATTGAAAGATGTCAAAATCGAAAGATGTTTGGTGTCAAAATCTAGCTATTTTCTTGAATTTCTCCTCTCCAAGAGCATTTGTTTTAAAATTGTTACCTTCTTGCACTGGGGCGGAATATAAGGATTGTTTACATATAAGTTTTAATATCTAAATCGACCTGTAGCAATTGGGAGACGTCACCGTGACACACACACACACACACACACACACACAGAGTTTCTTTTAGCGATATAGATAAGAACATGTAAATTTTGAAGATCTTGCATATTCTGTTTTGTTAGAATCAGACCCCAGTTGTCAAAAAGTATAAACAGATAAAGAACTGAAGAGACACCATGTTTCACTGCACGAGTTGATTTTATTATATGTTAATGAGGATAATAAATATGGGGTGTCATTTCCCTGAGAGAGAATGTACCATGCCTTGTCTAGTCTTCAAGTGGAAATACTAAAAGAGAATGGAAAGGATGAAGAGAGAGAGAGAGAGATAGATAGAGAGAAAGAGAGAGAGAGAAAGAGAGAGGGAGAAAAAGATAAGGAAAGAATCTAAAAAGAAAGGGACGGAAAGAGTAAGAGATGGACAGACAGAGTGAGAGAGAGAGGCATATATTTATAGAGACAAAGAGACAATGGACAATCAGTATATATTATGGTTATCATAGTGGGGGGTCAAAGGTCGTGTTTTATTCGTCGTCCTTGCTTTCAGGCTGTGCCTCCTTGAACTCATCATCCTCTGCTTTTTGACACTTACAGCCTGTCACAGAGATGTACTGGGGAAGAAAAGGTCAAGTAAAAATGAAAAATAAAATAATATAAGGTACCGAAAAAAAATTAAAATTCATTTTACTTGAATCTTGACCAATAAGCACAATGCAAAACTAGTGGTATAATATGGCTGTCGTTTATACAAAAAAAGACCATGTCTAATACGAAAAATAGGTAGCCAGTTATAGGTGAATGTAATAGCTGAATGTAATAAAATCAAGCTTTAGTGGTAGAGGGGGTTGGAATCCTGGCCGTGTCACAAACAGCATTTTTAAAGTTGTCCTGCCAGGCGCTTGGTGTTATAGGAACAGTGCTAAGACTGGTTAGCCCGATCTCTGAGACTGGGTGAAATATTTGAGTGAGCTTTCTGTTTGTCTATGAGTGGCAGCACGTTAACCAGTATAGAGAGTTCCGCCTTTGATATGACCTAAATTGTCATTTCCCAACCATCCAAAGCTCTTACTGTCTACACAAAGCCACTGTGACTACATTGAGCTAGGAGTGACCCGCTGCTGAAGGGAGCAATGTGTTATTGAGCTGTTTGTTCCGAGACTCGAATTGGGTCTAGCAACTTTGCCACAAAATTTTTGATTGGCAATGTAATGGGAAATAATCATTATGTGCAAGTCATGACCGTTCCATTCAATTTGCTGGCGGTATACCATGGTTTCTAGTGTTTTTATATAGCAGGCGATCTATCAATCCATTGTCAAAGGCTAGTTGTAGGTGAAAATGACGATGCATCCAGTGAAGATAATGATGTTTCAGCGTATGTAGAAAATCAACCTTGGAGCCAGTTCAGTATGCGGATCCTGGCTGCAGTAAAAATTCTGTAGCTGCCAACCTTTCAAAGATACCCCAACCCGTTTTACTATCATGATCCAAAATGGCATTATGTTTAGATTTTTATTTAAAAAAAAATCTCAGTTGAGATTGCTTATTCTTAAATAGTATTTTTCTGTCTGTTCCTCGTTTTAGAAAACAGGCAAGCAGTAAACAAGGACACTATCTAACTACTTACCACCATTGTTCCAGGGTCACTGGTGCCACCTTCCTCATTGTAACATGTGTAACTGGCAGTGACTTTCTCGTAGCCTGTAGGGACACAGCATGTCTCGGAATCTCCCTCGCATACCAGGCCCTTACACACTTTGATGGTCTTCTCCTCCCCTACACACATGATGTTGTCTCCCAGGTCCTCTTTGTACTTGATGGTCACTTCTTGTGGACCTGCCTCATCACACAGTTTCTTGGGAGGGCCTGTGAAATCATTAATTGATTACTAAAATAGGACATACTTATAACAAACACAACAAACTTATAAGTGAATATAATGAGCCCATTTCTGCGCCCCAATTTTTTCCCCTCCTCATTACTTCTATAAAATATTAGATAGATTTAACAAACGATTACAGAACAAAAAAATTAGTGCTTTTCTGTAAGTATTATAAAATAAGGCTTGGTAACAAAACAAAAAATAGTTGTGCATGTTATCATTGCGACACACATGGAGTTGAAAAACACTTTGTTATATGGCATTGATTCCTCACTTAAATTTTCAGATTTTGATGAGTAGCTAGGAGACAAAAGAAAATGTTGTGTGGCTAATTTTAAAGGAGCAAGACCAACAATGTCTTGTTCCTAAATGCTATCAAGGACTCAGCACTCGTCTTCTTGCTTTTGTCTTGATTCAGAGTTTCTTTCCTGACTCTGTGATTAGTTACATTTGGCTGCAAGGCCGTATCATGAGTTTCATTTCTCTATTTATAACCAGACACAGAGCTTGTGTTAGGGACAACTTGATTGGATTCTACGGGAGAGACAAGGAACAGGGGAAGACAAAAGACAAGATGAAGAGAGGAATTTATTTCATTTGATAAAGACTGGCATCAGATGTTGTTTGGCAGAGAAAAGTGCTAGCTGGCTGGGAAGGCCTGTATGAAAAAAGACTTTTATTTTTATCTGCCAATGATGAAACAGCATTCAAGTTTTTTTGTTTTTTTTTGTCCTATGTTCAAGCTGAGAATCTAGAATATAGCCCTGATAGTACTAGGCATATAGTCCAGTGTTAAAGGTTTTGGTTGAGTTTTTCCAATAAAAAAAGACATAGCTCCATATTTAATGCTGGGTGGACATTTGAACTCTGAAAAACATTTTTGTTCAACTAGGGATTCAAATTCATGCCAAATGACGAGGATTCAGAGATGAGTGAACAAGATGTTCAAACCGCTGTCTGACCCCTCACCTCCTGCTTCACTGCAGTCTCCTTCGCTGATAAAGACTGGGTTGTCACCGGCTTGGCAAGCCATGATGTTCATCTCGCACTGGCTGGTGAAGGTCCGCTGTCCTGTCCGGCCAAAGGAGCCACACACAGGACTGTCGTCTGCATCACACAAGGATACGTCTGGACACTGGTCTGTCTTGACTGATGAAACAGTTATAAGATGTAGGTACAGCAACAATGTTATTGTTATGTTAAAAAGGAATAGCTGACATGCCAGTAAGGACAAGGACAGGACAAGACAAAGTAAAGTGTCATGTTGAAATCTAGCAGCGATACCTATTGTATAAAATATTCTTTTTGGAGTCATTGTGTCAGATAAGCTGAACTAGATTTGAATTTTTTTTTTAAATTGATAAAAAAGAAAGACACATTAATTTATTATTAAATAGAAAGTTTTTTCCCCTTTGATCAAAAGCAGAAGTCATTTTGTTTTCACATTGTTGGAACTCACCACAATCTTTTCAATAAATTATTCATCTTTTTAATAAGAAACAAAAAAGGGCTTTTCACTGACAAACCAGTAAAGTGAAATATGTAAGCAACGTACCAGTATAGGTGTTGACAAGACATTGTGCAAATAAATATTCATCATTATCATTTTAATAATTATCAATATTATTATCATTATTAACTTTGTATCAATATTGAAATCAATGATAAAAAGAAGTAAAAACCAATTCCATCTGCATAGTACAGTCATACTCACAGTTAGGGTCAGTTGGGTCGCAGGGCAGGAAGCAGGTTCGCTTCTCCTGCAGGTCTGCCTGTGTGACAGGGTCCACTTCTCGTGCGTCCTCATAGTCCATCGTGGTCCTGGTCCTCCTTTGCACACCCAGCCCGCACGTGGCTGCCACATTACGCACTCGGCACTTGGACCATGCACTCCACTCCAGGAACAGTGGCTTGGAGGCTGCAACACACAAAAGACAAACGCCGCATTATTACAATCTACTTGACTATTACCATCAGCACATCATTGTTATAGATGTGTCATTGCATTTGTTTGAAATTGAAGTCAAAGCATTAAGCATTTTTAGATAATAAAGGCTCATCTTATATTGTCTCATCACAATTGGAGGGAAGACATAGAAGAAGACATTTTGGCCAACAGCCTTTGTCAGGAAATATATAATCTGACACAGGTCTTAGGCCAAAATGTCATCTTAATCTTGTCTTGACTCTGTCTCAGTCAGCCTTTTTTTCACCTCTCCCATCTATTATTCAACTCACAACAGGGTTGAAAAGTCCCTTTCCATAAACCTTGAAATTATTAGAAGTCACCTGACCAGACATCCTCCCAATTTTTTCCTCACTATTTTAGTATATATCTTTACTGTCCATTCAGACCGTTTCAAGTAAAACTCCTTTGCTTTGATATAAGTCAATTCAAAATGACATGAAGTCAAGCATTTGTTTTATACAAAACTAGTGCTTTTGAAGTTTCTAAAAATTAAGTCAACACCTTGTAGAAGGTTGGTGGAGTGAAGAGATAACAGGGAAATAATAAGAGAGGAAGTGTTATATTTTTATTATCATTATTACTGAAACTTCAACAACCAGTCTCAGCAATGGTTGCATAATGTTGAATACCTGGGGAGACTATTGAAAAGGGCTGGTTTTTTTACATCTTAGAAATGATCAAGTTGAGATTCTGTTTCTTATGTTTTGGCTTTATCTATCATCTTACTTTTTCAAGCACTCTCTCCAGTGCTCTCTTAACAAGCATACACACACACAGCTGATTTGTATCTATTAGCTCAGTGTTGGTCCTGCTTGTCGTCCCAACAGACTTATGGTCATCCTCCATGTTTTGCACAGTGGTACCTAACTACAGGGTGACTTGCTATCTAGAAGGACTGAGTACTTTTGTACACAATGGGCGGTAGGATATCCTGGGTCTTCCTGGACCATAATAGTGTGTGATATGGGTGGTAGCTATTGTCTGTTTGTGTGTCCTGCTTTGTGATTATGAGGTGATATTTTTTTCCATGTAAATCACCTTTGTCACCTTTTTTGTGAGATTGATGGTTTTTTTTCATTGTAAATCAACTCTCTGTGAAATTCCCTGGCAGGATCCAAAGTCTGGTTATTCTTTTAACTAGCCTATCATCTTACTTACCTCTGGGCGCTTATATGACCATAGCAGTTGCTAGCGCCCTAAAACTCTCAATAAACAAACAGACAAACAAACAAACAAACAAATTCAAACCCTGACCTACCAGTTCTGAGACAGAAAATCTACCTTTTTAGCCAATGGTGCTGGTATAGTAAGGATATAAAAAAAAAATAAAAAAATAATGCAAGATACTCACGCTCAGTAGGCTTGGTTGGGGTGACTCTGGTCGTTGTCTCTCCTGGGGCAGCTGTAGGTCCGGGGTTGGGACCTGTCTCGGGATTGGTGGGTTTTTCCGTGGGCTTAGGTGGAGGGGGAGGGGTGGTAGTGGTGGTTGGTTCTGGGCATTTGCCTTGGATGGCAGATATGGGAACTTTGGGAAGACTGCCTGGGCCTCCCAACTTCCTACATATGTCCTTGACCATGTCGCAGTAGCTGGGATACGTCTGCTTGTCCGTCGCACTTGGAGGGCCACATACCGGTCCTGCCGAGACATAACAGTGGAATAATTGTTATATGAATCAGACAATATTAAGAAATGAGTTAGATTTACAATAGTATGCAGTGCAGATACGAGCCAAAGCCTTAGAAAACAGAAAAATGGAGAAATAGAAAAGTGTTCAGAGTGGGAACCTGGGACCTGCCACGATATCCAAAAGACTACAAGCATATATCCATTTGGCAATCAGTTACCAATATTAACATATTTTATATTTGTGAAATGCCATTTGGAAGCAGAAACATATGTTAAATCATTCATACTAATGCTATCTATGTAGCTACCATCTCTACGAGAGGCAGATCTATGTCACTTACCTGTAGCAAGACTTGGAGGTGGTTGTGGAATGCTGGAACAGAAATTGGGGTCAGCACAGCCAGAAGGAGGGGCTGGGGTTGGTGTAGGGGAGGCAGGGCTTGTGCTTTTACCTGGAAAGAGTTATATCAACAACAACATAAGCATTATCACAATCTACAATTTGTTTTGAAAAAATTGGATGGTACTTTAATTCCTTTTTCTAGTAAATTTGGAAAGTACTCACTACATGAAATCCTCTTTTAAACACTTATCTCGATGTCAAAAGTTTTCCGAAAAAAATATCCAATTCAATCTCTTTGGGCAATATGTCAAATATTGATAATACAAATGCTTTATTATTTTGTCTGGCGTCTAATAGTCACTAGATGCTGGTTTGCAGTTTTCAATTGCAATGGAGGTGAGAATGTTCATGAAGATTTCATTTTCTCTTGTTTAAAAAAAAAAAAAAAGAGAATAGTTGTGCATATTTTACAATCAGATACTGCCTTGAAATTTTTGCTTACAACTCTTTTATATTGAGTTTTTCTGTTTTTCTTATTTATGTTATGTCTCAGCTCATAGCTTCTGCACTGTGACTTCATCTTTATACCAACGATTTTCATAAGTTCCAAACTCAATTAAGGCATAAATGGAAGAGTGTGGGAATTTGCCATTACTTTTTATGCTGCCTATATTTTTACTAAACAGACCTAGCCCCTGATCAATTGCTGGGTGGTTAGGAAGGACCTGCAAATCTTTTTACTCCGTCTGGAATTTGAAGAGACCCACTGAACAACTGGGTTATTACTATAATATACCCATTGTGTTTGACATTATAATCAAAATATGCCAGCAACAAAACATTAATAGTTTTCAATTTTTTTCTTCCAATCACACCATCAAACCATTGTGTATGTTAGTACAATGCGAGTATTGTTGTGAGCAGTTTGACTCTACGCATACAGTCTATACATAATGTATGTTACAAGGTTTGGTGCATACCATTGGTTGATGTGTCAGGGTTGGTGGACTCTTCATCAGTACCTCCAGTGCCCCCTGGTGGTGTCTTCTCTCCTGTAGGAGGTGCAGGTGTTTTGTTTGGTGCTAGAACCTGTGGACATTCGCCTTCAGTGACTGAATCCTTTGGCACCTTGATGTTATTTACACAGGTATACTGGAACAGGGCCCTGCATCGATAAGAATGAAAACATTATGATAATACTGATGAGGATAATAATATTAATGATAACGATAATAATACATCTAGTCTGGATATTATGTCCATGCTGCAAGTTAACTTTTACCAAGGTCGATCTTAGCTCCCCCTTCTTCCCATATATGGTACATTCCATTTCAGTTTATTTTTTTGTTTAGATGCTATGGACAACACAAATAGTCTAAAAATTTGCTTTTCACTTTGAATTTTTTCTCATACTTTTAACAAGAAACCAAAAAGGCTTAGTACTGGCACGCAAGTAAAGGGAAAAGTTCTATGCAATGTCAATATTTAAAATAGGCTGCGTAATAAAAGCCTGAAAGCTTTCACCCACTTGTAGCTGGGGAAGGGTTTGAAGTTTCCTGGGCCTGTCTGGAAGCAGTATGGAGTGGGCGGAGTCTTCTTGTCATCACACAGCTTTGGCTTGTCACACTGGAGGCAGCACTTGGGTTGCTCCACCAAAATCTCAACGTCAGCTGGAAAAGTGATTGTAACACGTGTCAGTAATGCGCACAGACGGTAATACTCTGCCCAGCTGAGTCAGTCAATTAATTCGGAGAAGAAAAAGAAAACAATTCCCTTGGTAATCTTACATTAAAAAAACCCACCTTTTTCATGAGCCAGTTTTGTGGTTAAGTGATGACGAGTCCATTGGCCAATAAATAAATATTCCCTAAAAGTTTATATTGATATTTGGTTCAGATTTAAACACCCTGTTGAAATTTTCACTTTTTTGGTAAGATTCTTTACTTTTCATAAACCAAACGTGTTGAAGATGAAGTATTTCAGCAACACTAACTTCCCTCAGCGGTGATCTATGGTGCTACTATATAGAGATAAACAGAGGGCTCTTGATTAGTCATAGTATGTATTGACATAAAGCCAAAGAGTCTTAGCACTGTTCTGAAAATGTCAAGTGCCTGACAAGACAGCTGCTAAAATACTTAGGTACAAGGCAGCTGGGATTTGAATCCCTGAGCTGCTGTTCCCGGGCATGCATATTGAGCTATGGAGCCAGTCAAAAAGAAATGAATATATATCTGTCTATACTCTCACATTTGGGGTCAGGTTGGCACTCTCCAATGGCTTGATTGTACTTGAACCCTGTGCAGCAGATGCACATGTATGACCCAATGGTGTTGAAGCAGCCCTCGTTGGTGCCACAGTGAGCTGTACCCTGCTTGCACTCATCGACATCTGGAACAGGAACAAGAGATAAATATATGTGAGTATGTGGGATGAATTAAAAAACAAAAACAATAGCTGAATGCATAAAAACAAGAAAAGTATGTACATGTTGGTACAATGAGTTAAGTATAAGGAATCATTAAGAACATGGAATGCATGTTTAGTCTTCATACCTCCATATATCCCACAGCAATCTCTGTATACAACTGTAAATTTCCCTACCATTTCATTGTCGTTCTGTTCTATAAAAAGCAGCATCTGTTAACTCTCCTACTGACACATCACATCTACAAATCAGCACAGTAACACATTTACACATCAGTCACCTCACACACTTCCCTCCCTGTGCCAGAATCAACACATTGACACATTTACATAATAGTTGTGCATGCTTACCAACACACTTTCCTCCTACGGCCAGCATGCCGTCAGCACATGAGCACTTGAAGGAGCCAGGCGTGTTGACACACTTCTCCATGCTCAAGTCACAATCATGACGGTTCTCAGTGCATTCGTCCAGATCTGGGGGGCAGAGAAACACACGACTGAGCTACACACCTATAACTATTTACACAGACTATGCATATTCAATACATTAAGCTCCACAATATATTGACAACACACTTACATGCTTTCACAGCAACAATATTTATACACCTTCTTCCATTTTTGCCTCTGAACAACAACATGGCAACACAAATTTGTATGTGAGGAAAATTTTAGCTCTAATGTGAATATTTTGACATAGGGATTTGGTCTACTGAGTAAACAGTACAAGTCACACAAGCTGATAATCTATGACATATTTCCTATTTAACAGATGTATAGGATGGTTATCTATTGTTTCTGATAATGAATTTAAAAGCTAAAGAGATATAAACATCTGTTTTTGCAAACTGTGTAGAATTTGTCCATTTTGTGTGATATAAGATAAGATAAGATAAGATTATATAAGATAAGATATACTTTATTCATCCAATACCAAAAATTATGAAATTTCTTTCAAATATACACAAAACAAAGTTGCTGGAATAATGTGTCGTATGCAACCCAAGACAAAATGCAGACCTGAGTATTTGTGGATGGCGTTACAAACTGTCTCTGACACTGACAAGACGCTACCTACCGACACAGTCCCGGCAGTCTGACACGTATCCATCTTTACAGTTGCATTTCTTCATGTCAATGCCATCCGTATTTGTATAGTTGTAGCAAACTTTCCTCTCATCCTCCAC
>JAUEKZ010001129.1:1437-20406 GCA_031471865.1 Melibe leonina | reverse complement strand
TTTTAAGATTTTGAATATTTTTGTTTGGTTAGATCAGACTCTGCTGTGAAAAGGTTAAGAATTGCATTGTAAGGAAATAATCATACAGTTAATTAACAAAACCAGAGGAAATGAGTGTTAACTCATTGGAGACACAGCTATGTATGCGTCCGGTGATTATTATTATTTTTTTTATTATTGTTATCATTCTAAGCGACAAGGTAGAGTACTCGTGAAAGAAAAAATGATTTTTATTATTTTCATTTTTACTGCCCTTTGACCACAAAGTGCGATATTTTACTTTTGTTGAATATGTTTTTTACACGACTCAAGGGGCAGTTCTCAGCTGACTTGATCAAAACATAAACACAAAGGAGAATTATACTGTTTACAATTTTTGTTCCATTATGTCTCTCATACTATGTGTTTCATAAATATGTTGTTGTACATGATCAATCATACTGTGGGAGGTCAATTTTGTGGGGGTGCAGTAGGGCAAAATTTTTTTTTTTTGGGCGTTTATAGGGTAATTTCAGAAATTCATAAATAAATGTATATTAGAGCAATTGTACTGCTGTAAAGTGTATTATAAACATAAGAAATGAAAATGAAAAAAAACAAAACACAAATTCCTTCAAAGCTTGTTTGTCAGGAATTTTTAAAAAATTGCTTAAAATCATGCGTCTCGGGGTAATTGTGGTCGCCTAAACTCTGCGTCTCCAATTGGTTAAAGAAAAAAAGTGAAGTAACAAATTTGATTAAGTATTCAAATAAACAATATAATATGAGAAAGCAAGAACCTGGCTTTACACACACCTTTCTGGCATCCGTCCTTCTTGTCTGCGTTTCCAAAGAAGCCTTCCTTGCACTGGCAACGGTAACCAACGTCCTTCCTGAGCACACAGTCTGCGTCATCGCTGCACTGCACCTTCTCCTCTATCACCTTGTTATCACCAGCACAGAACCTCTGCACTGTGCAGTTGATGTCTAATTTCGCCTCTCCTTGCTATTGGTGGGGGCAGGGGAGGAAGGGAAGGAGGGAATAGTAGAGTGGTAGAGAGAAAGAGTTTTTTTGGTTTTGTTTTGAAGAAAAATGAGAAAGAGAGAGGGAGAAAGAGGAATTTAGAGAGAGGGAGAGAGGGGTTTGAGAATGAGAGAAAGAGAGAGGTAAAGCGAGAGGGAATTTTGGGGAAGAATAAAATAAAACTTGAAAGAAAGAGTTGGAGAGACTTTTGGAGTCAATTAATGTCAAAGAAATGAGAGTAAAGTCAGTCTTGAGAGTGACTGAGAGACAGACAGAGATAGACTATGAGAGAATGTCTGACAGACAGAGAAAGTGTGTCTGAATGAAAAGAGAGAGACTGAGAGAGAATAACTGACAGAGAGATAGAGAGACATAGAGAGAGAGAGATATATAGAAAGGGAGAGAGTGACAGACAGAGAGAAAAAAAGAGTAAGAGAGAGAATGTGTGTATTCTCATGTTTGACCTATGAAGCATGTTTGAAGTACGATGTGATTCACGCCCCTTACTTTCATGTACATCCCATCAGCATCTGTGCAGCCACACTCCTCCTTAGGAACACACTTGCGTCCACTCAGCTTATAGCCCTTGTTGCACAGACAGCCAAAGGTCAGACCTGACACCCTGTCACCTTTGTTGAACTCATCCGCATCCTGACATCTCTCCTGCTTCACACTTTTGGTGTATGCAAACCGCATGTCCTGAGAGCATGCTGTCAGGGGTCAAAAGGTTGGCGGATCAAAGGGTTAGGGATGCAAAGGGCAAATGAAAACAAATGCAGGACTTTGTGAATCTGTCTGACCCATTTATAAAGAATTTCCTGCTTTAAGAATAACAATGAATAATAAATAGTATTTATTTTAGCACTCTGCTACTTGATTGCAAAAAGGCACTAAACGCTTCAAAATGTAGTTTTTATCTAACACATATGTATGTATTATGTGTATTAGGTCATACTTTCACTACTATTATCTATGCCAATAGTTTTGTTATTTTTTATATTCTTTACCTTTGTCACACTTGCTGATGAAGGCCTTGAACCGTGCATCTAGCTTGCAGGACACAGACTGCTTGAGCAGGAAGTTGCACACCTGGATGTTGCCTGTGCACAGATCTACAATGCACTTGGTCTGAAAAACACACACATCAAACCTCACCTCATTATGATAATTGACTAAGGGAAAAGTTACAGTGTATCGGTGGCGGATCTAGTCTAAAACAGGAGGGTGGACACATTGCAAATTCATGTAAAAACATCCTAACTTTTGTTTTTTTTGTTTTTGTGAAGAAACTTTGTTTGTCTTGTCTTCAACTTTGCAAATCGATCGATGACCTAAAAGTTCCTTGTGTCTTGTGCTGCATTGGTGTTTTTCAATTTTCTCTTTTAGGTGTTTCATATCAGCATATCCAGTATTAGACCAAACGCTGTCACCATGAAATAACAAGTAATAAAAACAAAACAAACCTTTCTTCTCAACACTAATTGTAAGCCACTTTATACTGTCATTCATACAACGATGTTTTGACATGTCTGTTCCACACTTTTCCACAAAAACAAGAGAAAGAAACCAATTTAGGTTGTTGAGGCCATAAACCTTTTATGTGTAATTTATCTTCTTGATTTAAACATGTGAATGGATTATGTAACAAAAAATCTACATGATTCATTGCTTTGAATCAAATAAAGGACATTGTACCATCAATAGTATGGTTACAGCATAAAAACAGAACATGCATTTCCTCCAGAAATAGAACCAAACTTGCAAAATCTAGGTCAGGACAGTGTCTGAGTGTCCCAACGGTTGTTCATTTTGGCAGTCTTCTCAGTCTCCGTTAAGCTCTGCCCTCTGCAAACTTTTCAACCAAACCATTTTTGCACTAGCAAGGATTTATTGAGGGGGGTTGGCTATAATACTCGGACACATTTGAGAAGTGTCCGTGGTTAAAACTTTATGGTAACGATGACCATGTATTGTCTGTTACCCCCCTACATCGCAGAATAGACGAGCTGCTGGTTCGTTTCGCCACCTTTTTTATGCGAACACGTGAGGCAAAGTCAGCCAAAATTTGCATAATAGTACTATCTAGTAGATGAGTGGCACTTCGAGCAGTTTTGTTATTCTTTGTTGCAAGCATGTGTTTTTAGCATCAATACCTGCTCAAGGATTGTATGTAATGAAACAATAAAGGCACTGTGGTCTTACCCTGTCAAACTCCTCACACAAGTCCTTCAGGCTGTCACACACATACTCCACTTCCTTGGTGCAAGCTACAACCACTGTGGGTGGTGCAGGGGTGGTTGTAGTGTCTGTGCCTGTGGCTGGTGTGGTTGTGGTTATGACTGCAATGCCCCCTGAAGGTGTGGTTGTGGTAGTCACTGTCACATTCTCTTTTTCTCCAAGGTCTTCATAGCAATCCCTGCACACAGAAGCATTGATTAATAAACTATGCGCTTAATAGAAAACGACAACAAAGAGTGATAAAAATTTAGTAATCTTTTAAATTACTTACTCAGTAATCATTTCAGAGCACAAAAGTTATCTTGAAATTTCAAAAATAAATTCTCCTCATTTGGAATGCACTTGTAAAACCACAAAAGATATTGAGTGTTATTTTGAACTTGTTCTGGAAGCATCACTATCTCCATGCACGTAATACAATAGAACCCTCTATTGAATTCAATTGGGTGACACTGGTTGTCCTGTAATTTCCAAATCTCACCTTTTCCCCCAATCTCTAATATCTCTCTATGTCGATGTGCCCTTTATCCCTAATATCCCCAATATTTTAAATCTATTCAAAGTACAAAGGTCCTTAGTAGTATAAGAATTCATAAGCAGCAGCTACACCTCTGAGGCCAATTTCAAGACATGAGACTGGATTTTAGTGCTTATCTCAATTCTAAATTTAGCTAAATCTAGGCTTGCATTGTATGTTTTGATTAAAAACAAAATTCCTAAACAATTTACTCTGAGCCAAAATCAAACTAAATGTAGATGAAGGTCTCTGAAGAAGTTTCGGTCCTACGTTATGAAATTGGCCCTTTGTTATTTATGTCCAGCTGGTCTGTACAAAGTTCTATGTGATTTTATGCACTACCATTAAGTCTCCCTTGATTCTCCCAGTGACCCTTACTGACCCTTGATCTTTATTGCCTGTGAGTTCACGTTCCTGTGCAGGGGTCAGTTTGATGACCTGTTCAGGGCCAGGTGGTGACAATGTGCACATGCCACAGCCCATCTCTGCAAATGTGGAGCTCACCAGCATCTGTAATAACAAGGAACAGAACAAAATAGCACGCTGTTAAAAAATAACTAAATTGATCAAATAATTATTATTTACACATACAAGTAAGATCACAGGGTAAAAAAGCATCTTAAACTTTTGCACTACCAAGAACTGCGGAAGGAAATTTAAGGTGGATGAAATACTTCATCTTCAACATAGTTGGATTACAAAAATTAAAGAGTAGGCTAAAAAAGTGAAATTCCAAAACCTGAGAAAAACCACCTTGGTGAAGACTTGCCTTAAAAGTCATTGGGAAAGAGACAATGAAGTCGAAGTGCTGGTCAAAGTGCTGCAGCCTGAACCCCTTTGGAGGGTTGAGTGTGAAGCTGGTGCGCAGCCCCTTGTGGGAAAAGCCTGTTGTCACTGCCTGCATAGGTTTGTCATCAATGCCAAACTGGGGAAGAATGGAACGAGGGAGAATCATCCCTTGTGTAATATTATGGTCTAACAGGTAGCTTGAGTCTGTTCTGTGCATTGCATGTCTATTGTCTACAAGGGACATGCATTGTAAAGTAAAATGCATTGACTCTAGAGTCTTCTGGAAACATGCGTTTTACTTATAAGTGTTCCTATTTATCAACCATAGACTCCTACATACCTTTCTGACATGTAGTTTGATTGGTCAATTCTTTCATTCAGATTACATATTTCATAATAGTGTTCTAGTCTTTTATTGTTGGCATAAATCACCAAACGAAACTGCTGCTGTCTTTTGGTGTTGACAACAAAAACATTTTCGGTCAATAAAAAAAATTTCAAAATAAGATTAAATAGAAAAAGAGAAAAGAGTAGAGAGTTATACCATAAATTTCCCAGTCTTGAGAAGAGCCTCAGTGACCATGAACCTCCCCATCTTTTCCGTGACGGGATTTTTAACAATTCCAACAATGGAGGATACAGTTTTGCCTGGCACATGTTGCGTCATCACTTTCAGCATAGGAAGATCACTGCCCCTCTTGTCTGGAATAAAATCAAAGTCCTTTTTATAACGACATCTGTCATAAGTCTGAAGAATGCATTCCGTCCTACTACCTTTTTTCTTCGATAATAAAGGGAAGGTTTTTTAAATTTCTGTTCCTGATATGGAATTGGAATGGCTTGGTAACTAATCAAGATAGAAACATCCATTTTTTTTCACCAAAAGTTAAGAAAACTATCTAAGTTTTGTTTGAAAATGTATCAAGTAGATACCTATTGGTCAACAGTGTATCATAAGCAAACACTGGTAAAAAGCAACCAAAACAAATGCTACTTGTCCAAATTATTTAACAAAACTGGGTTAAGGTCCTGATCTGTAGGCCAGGAAGTTGTAAAGGACTGACTATAGATTAGCAATTTTTATTTGACACCAAGCTGATACTTACACTTTTCTACGCAGGTATCAAAGACGATAAAGGGACACTTGAAGCCAAATATACCGGGTACAGTGGAGAAGCCAGTCATCTCGTACTCAAACTCTTCACCTGGGCCATCAGGACCTTCCATCACACATGTCTTGGTAGCTGGGGGTGAAAAAAGTATGTTTTTACTTAGAGTCCTATGGACTAGAAACCAACAGCTTTAAGTTGATTTTTGTTTTTTGTAGCAACTAAGAAAATTTCTTTTGGTTCTGTTTAACATCCGAGGAAAGTTAATCACTAATATTTTACTTCACATCTTCAATCAATACAGTGTGATTTTAGAAAGGAAAGAACATCTATAAATATATGAATATCTTTATAGAGACTCAAAAGTATCTTAGCAAACTTCCAAGGTTCTGAAGATCTCTACGAGTCTATTTCCTCATGGGAATTTGAAAGTCCTGTAAGCTCTAATTTGACATTAACCTTCTATGCTCAACTTTGAAATTTTCTGTTTATGCCCTACCTTGACATTTGCCATCCACCATTACTGGCATATCCTTGTCACATATACAAAAGTATCCACCAATCGTGTTCTTGCAAGTGGATCGTGGGGGACAATCATCCAGACCTGCTGCACACTCGTCAACATCTGTGGGCAGATAAAGATGTACAAGTAATGCCAAAAAGTTTTGTTTTGTTTTGTTTTTTTTCTCCATCCATTAATAATGTACCATGCAGTGTCAAGGACCATCCATAACTTCCCCAATCTTTGATGACAACTCCACTAACTTTTAACCATACTTCAATAACCTTTGAACCTAGCTGCACTGACCTTTAGCACACTTGGTACTGACAGCCTTGTCAATGCAGTCTGAACCTTGGTCACAGACATAGTACTGTCCATTCTTGTTCAGGCTGCACTCCCCGTCCACGCTACCTTTTGACCCTTTGACCTTACTGCACTTGACAGCAGAGGGGTTGGTGCACACAGAGCAATCAGTCATCTGGAACATGGTGCACATTGTATGATTTTATATCCCATTGCATGACATGACATATCATCACATTCACATGACATTGCGTTTGCATTTCAATAGTGCTATATCAAATTCAGAATGCATGCACTCATAAACTAGACCTTTACATTGGGACTGGGAATAACATTTCATACATATCATAAAATAGCAACCATACAAATATAATCAATAGAACTGGTCGAAAATAAAAAAATTCATCATAAAAATTTATTTTCCAACATTAAGAAAACCACTTTTCCATTTCAGCAGTATCTAGTGCCTGTCAAATGATCCAGAATAATTGTTCCTACCTGTTCCAGAGATTGTTTGCTCTCCACGTCTCCGTTGTCTTCCATCACGTCGTCAGAGTTACATGGACCATACCACTCCTCCTCCTCTGGCTGGGCAGCACCTGGAAACACACACACACACACACGCACACACACACATACACAACACAGGCACACACACCACCACATTCTACATTACACATCCTTTCAAGCTGTATTCATGCAGTGTTTGGGCCCTCGCTGTATTCATGCAGTGTTTGGGCCCTCGTTGTATTCATTGTTATGTTAGATATACCTACATCTGCTTTTGTGTCTCAAATAATGACACTCGATTTCCAATCATACAAAATCTGTCATTATTATCATTATTACTCTTATCTTTATAAGAATGAGGATAATTATAAAAAACAATAACAGTGACATTATCATTGCATCATCATTTTCAGTAGTAGAAATAGAACTACTTGTAAAAATTGTGTAATACGACAAAAATGTTTACTCACGTTCTTCACAGATGAAACTAGCTTTAGTATCTTTGGACACGGCTACAACTGCAACACTGCCCTCTTCCTCTCGTCTTAAGACAAGGACCAATTGCGTATCTTTGTCCATCGTATCCTTGTCAATGTCATCTGACAGCGTGATAGATGTCATGAACGGTACATCAAAGTCGTAATTTGCATACTCTGCCTTGTCTCTCTGTTTCTCCCCCAATACTGGGAGGAAAGCCACGTCGCCGTCTGCGACTACTTTTGGTCGCACCACTCCACTGATGAACACTTGCTCTGGAACAACAGGAAATTTTAAAAAGTAAAGCAAGTTCCATTCTCAAGCTGTTAGAGTTGTTAATTTTCACAACTCAACTTTGCAGTTAACTGTCAATTTCTTGTAATCTTTTTCTGCCCCGTGTATTATTTCATCATGCTGGGGCTCAAGTACCTCAAAGAGGCAAAACAAAGAGTGGTACGCAACTGGTTTGGGAACCATGCTATATCTTTCATTTCTATGAAAATGAACTTACAAAAAAAATTATGCAAAAAAGTTACTCTCATATATATAGTAGCTCTTACTTTTCAAATATAATATATTACCATGCTTGGACTTTTTACAGGACTACATACACACATACAGAAACGTATCCTGCAGTAGATGTACTAAGGCTTTCAAAGTGTTTAAGCTCAATACACAAACAAACAAACAACCAGATACTGACAGAGCTTACCTTTTTTCCTGTATCAGCTTTATAATAGTAAACAAAGAAACAAATAAACATACAAAAAACCCCCAAAAAAACAAACCAAGCAAACATACAAATTGCCAGAACTCACCCAAGTCTTTCTCCTTCATGAGTTTCCCAATGTCCTTCAGCTTGACGTCCGTGTCCACCCGTACCAAAGTTCCGTCCTTCTCGTTGCAGGTCTCCACAGACTGCCGCCATGGTTTGGTCACTGAAGGCACCTTGACACACAGGCTCCCCTTGGTCAGGTACCCGTCTGTGCATGCACGCACCTCCCCTGGCACCGGCATATACAGAAATAAAGGGCGTGTTATCTCACAATCTCTAAACTTTCCTCCAGCACATCTGGATTTATTAATGATGACTCAAAACTACAAACAAATATCTTTTTCAGAATTATGAGTAGAGGACAAAGCTATCATTGTAGACTTAAAGCAACATTAACAATAAGCATCTTTATAGACTTTTGATGAAGATTATTTTCTTTTTAATTAAACTTTGACATGTGCACTTTTGAATATAAAACCTATAATATGACGTTTTATTTGATAAAGACTTCCTATCCAGGATTCTGTGTGGAAACTTTCTTACCAAAATTGTGACTGACATCTTTTTTTTTCCTAATTTTTTTTTCTTTCGATATCATTTGCAAATTCTATATTGGAACTTTCTTAATTTTTGTCTTTTTTAGTGTTTGAGGATTATTTTAAAATTCAAAGTTTTTTAAATTCAAATTCTGATTCAGGTATAGATTGAAGAACACCAAACACAGTTTATCTTCACATAGCAATAAAGAAGGCTACAAATGTAAATAATAATATAAGTAATCATAGGCTGATGCTCCTCTCTCTAAAGGCACCTTAAAATGAAGAAATAAATATGATTGAAGGAAACCAAAGGTTGAGTCAAATATTCTTTCTCAAAAAGCTAACAGTGCTGATCAAGAGAAGAAAAAAAAAAGAAGAAATATTTCTAAGCGCTTCCTAACTCCAAGGTTTTAATACTCACTTAGCAATATTGTAAATAAAACTTGCTTTTGAAAGTATGAGCATACTTAAAGAAACTGGCTAGATGAGGAAATAAAAATACCAATGTGGAAATCTTTGCATCTGCAGAAGATTATAAGCACTGGGTTAAATTTTAAGGTACTCATTACATGATTCAAGGGTTGGAGAATTCTTACAAGTTTCCCTCAGAGGCTTCAAACAGAAAACTCTTTCATTACATTTCAATAACAAAGTAGCGTGACTCACTCTTGCAGGTCTTGCCATCCTGGTTCATGACAAATCCCTTGGCGCATGTGATGGTGGGGCGGATGTCCTCCTCACACACAGTGTTGGGTGGCATCGCGACAGGTTCACGCACGGGTGCCAGGGTCCCGTCCTCCTGCTCTTCACATGTCACTTTCTCCTCGCACCTGGGTAGCAGCATTGACTTGCCAGGCTATAAAACAGAACAATAAAAATAACTTGCAATTCTATATTGTGAGCAGAAGTTTATTCAATTTTTATCAACATAGAATAAAGACCAGCCATTTTTTGTGTGTGTCTTCATTCTATTTTGAGAAAGGATTATATTCCAGAATGTCTACTATCACTTGGTCGCATGAGATAAGATAAGATAGGATAAGACCTTATTTATTTATCCACAGCCGGAAATTTGGGATTTGCTACTCATCAACTGCATTGCACACATGACAAAGGAATAAATGATGATAAAAAATGATAATGGTATAATAATGATAATGAGAGGAAATGTTTTGATTGCCAGAACAGCGCTCCACTGGACACCGGAAAGAAAAAGAAGACAGGGAAGGCCAAGAATAACATGGAGGAGGACTGTGGAGAGGAGATCAAGGGGTTAGGACAGACATGGGGCTCTCTGGGGAGGTTGGCAAATGACAGGAATAAGTCGAGGGCTTTTGTTGCTGCCCTAGACACCACTTGGTGTAATGAGTAATAGATAGATAGAATGATAATGATAATAATAAAAAGAAGAAGAAGAAAACGGAGAATAGTTATAACAATACTCATAGCAATAATAAAAACAATAATAATAATAATGAGGATGATAATGATTATATCATTAAAAAAGAGGAAAATTTTCATATTCATCTTCTATATTCTATTCCAGTTCATAACAAAGAAAGTGAAATGTATTATTAACCTTCAGATAGAAGGCGTCTCCTTTATCGGTCACCACTTCACAGCCACACTTCTCTGGCCGGACGCAGTCGTCTCCCTGCTTCATGAAACCGTCTGGGCAGACGCAGCCCTCCTGGGGCTCTTCCTCACAGACATTTGCGTCTCGGCCGCACATTGGTTCACAAGACGCGTCTGCTCTGTACAGTTTGTTCCCACATTCTAAGGCTGTATATAGAGGATGACACGCATATTTGGTATTTACACAGGCAGACAAGTAAATAGTAAATATTCATTGTACCACGAATTTTGTATCTAAAACATCTCGTAAGGAAATTTTTGAATGTATAAAATGGCTGTGAATAAGATGTAATTTAAAGATAAAGATACCCACTTATCCAGCAGCTTTTCTATAAAGTGTACATTTCATCATCAATAGTGTTAGGTATAGGCCTTCATTTAGTATATAGAAATGAAACTCTTTAAAAAAATGATCATAATATCCTAAATATAACACGGCATCAAAAAACTATTCCTAAAACAAATATCAATGAGAACCAATATAGTTGTTTTTTTCTTCATCACCCTTACTGCTTTGGACAGACTGTGAGACATCACTTAGCAAAAAATGGAAGTGTTCAGTAAAATAAATAATACTGTGAGGACAGCATGTTATATAAAAGTTTAGAATAATAAGCCAATCCCCAAACAACTCACGACAGAAATCTTCTGTCCTCCATGACAGCACAATGTCTTTCTCCATACACGCCTGTGCGTAGGTCTTGACGGTGCGACACACTGACTCCTCCATCTTGTCATGACACGCGTCAACCGTGCAGTCATCGTAGTAACGTGATGGGTCAACCTGGTGCGTCAGAATAAAAAAACACACTCAGCTCGTCTTTCAAGTAATAAAATTTACTAGACTCCTTGCACTGCATAAATTTGTTACTGAACCCTGACAAAACAGATAAACTAGCACTATTGCTCAATACTTAGAGTATTTTCCTCAGAGCGGGTATATCAGGTTTGAAATCCCAACCACATCATACCTAAGACATTACAATCTACATTTTAGCAGCAGAATGAGAAAAATACTAAGACAGGTTGACCAGGTATCAGTATACGGTAAATGGATGGGATATCTGAATGAGTCCTCCGTTAATCTTTGTGTAGCAGTACTTTAATTAGTGTAGTGAGCTCTGCCTTCTATATCACCTAGATTGTGTTTTACATGCCCTCGATATACAGGCAACAACCAACCAAGAGAGAGAGAGAGAGAGAGAGAGAGAGAGAGATGAGATTAGATTAGATTAGATTAATAAGACATGAATGAAAAACAGACACCATGAAAATAATCATATTGGTTGTTAGGCAGTAAGAGAAAGCTAGAGAGAAGCTAGGAAAAAGAGCAAAAGATGTGGAAACTCATTGTGTTTGACATGGTGACAAGTATTTTGACTTGATGTATTGAGTATATAAAGAGATATGCAAATACAGACTCATTGTGTTTGATGTCATAATTACAAAATGTTTTAATTCCATATGGTATAACGAGTGAATAACGGTTTATTTTTCCCCTCAGAATAACACCATCATACAGGTTTGTTTTGTAGTACAATGCTGATATTGTTGGGAGTATTTTAATCTAAAATAGAAAAGTGGAAGTGGTTTTTGCAGACTTACAGCGTTGAAGCATTCGCTGAGTCGACCCTTCTTGTCCTTGAAGATGCCGCACATATCTGGTCTCTTCAGCTTTTGGGTCATCTCAGCACTGCATGGCTCTAAGGCTGGCACTGCCTTGCACCTGTAAGAAACACACACACACTGGGTTACACACTGAGGCAACCCCTAAAGCCAACTTTGACTACGTACCAGTGAGACAAAAGATCTTTTCCTATAACAGCTATCAAGCCATCAAACAAAAATGTACAGTAGTGCAAAGGTTCTATGCCTGCAATGATACATTGAAGAATAGAACTAGCAAAATTATATCCTTACTTCTCTGGGTCTGATCCATCAAACGGAACAATCCACTCGCTGCCAAAGTCACGGATCATGCCTTTGCCACGCCCCTTCTTCAGCGTCGTGACAGTGATGATGGTGCCATTCTTCATCCGGAAGTTGCCTGATGCACAGTCACCACACAAGCCGCACATCTTGTCCCGGAATCGGGAAGGCACAGTAACTTTAAGAAAGGTACCCAGGAAGAAAACTTCAAGTGACACAGCAGCTGCAGACAACTGGAAGGAGTTTCTCTTACGAATGACTTTAAGGACGCCAGGGATTTCAAGGATGCCTTCATCCATTGTCTTGTCATTCATCTGCATTTAAAAAAAAAGAAAATATTTAACATGAATCTTACTTAACTTATCATCATAAGATTAGTATAACTTTTATTTGTCAGAATAGAAAGTTTTCTTATAATTTGTTGATAAAAAAATAATATGGATATAGAGTGTAGAAGGAAGAGGGGGAAATGCACATTTTCAAAATAAAACAATACATTGACACAGTGGAGTAAACAAATGCCTCTAAGTGTTTTCTGTGCCACGCAAAGCAGGTTGAATTGAGATGGACTGCAAAGCCTGTGGTAGAGTGAGGAAAGGAACAGAAAGATCATAAGTAAGAGGCATGAGAGAGACAAAGACAAAAGGATGTCTATGTTAGTATTATTTATTAATATTTTTGTAATTTTGATGGTTGTGTCTGTCCTGGGGAAGGCCTTAAGCTGAAACATTGACATCATTTTGTCTTTGTCCCTCCCATGCCTGTTACTTATCACCTTTTTCTTCCTTAAAGCAGGTTGAGGAACTTGGGATAAGATAATCAACCAATAAAGACCTAGCTCCCGATTTGCTACAAAGTGGACAGGAGGACCTTGAGAAAAATCTTGCTATGACAGATCAGATTTAAATTTGCGCCAAACAACAAGGGGAATCAGAGTTGAATGATAGTCATACGCTGTATCAATTGAGATATTGGGCTAGCCACTATCATACTGTGTTCCATAAGCTGCTGACACATTTTTAAGTTAAAGGCTAAATAGGTAGTGTATCTACCTCAGAACCGATAGACATATGTTTAAACCCTATCATACCTAAAATGTTAACCCAATCACTGCAAGGTCTGATTTTAATTAATCCAAAATATGCACTATCTTCAAAATGTACATGTTCTTATACCAATTAAATCAGATTTCAGTGAACTGACATATACCAAAAGCGTCAATTTGTGTGTGTGTCTGAGGAAAGGGACCAAAAGTCGAGATATGAAAGAATTGAGATAGCAATAAGCTACCGTCTTGTGGAAAATTCTATGCTGAATACACTGGTATTTTAATTTTAAAAATATCTCTGAAACTTTTTGAGATATGACTTATTTTATGAGGTCATGTAGCAAAACGACTTTTTGAGAAAATCGGGTTTAAATTTTCAGTACATTTTATTCGACATATTAACAGATAAAAGCAGGATTTACATACATTAGTTTTATATATTAGGACATGGTAACTTCACAATGCATTTAAGAAGAAAACTATAATCAAAATGAGCTTTTATGACTGTTTATATGTATGATTTAAGGTTAGATCTTGAAAAAGCTATGCTGTTTTCCATAGCAACGAAACGAAAATGAGTAAGATCGGTCTAGAAAAAATCAGAGTGAACGTGAAATATTAATGATTTGAAGTATTTAACCGCATAATAAGTACAATAAAGCATCTCTATGTACTTCTGAAGCACTATTGAATGATAGCGAACATTTTCTAATGTGATTTTCCGAAAATATTGGAAGAAAAATTGACTAGAGTTTGGATTACACTTCATAACGGACAAAAGTCGACTTAGAAGGATTGCAAGTAGTGTGGTTTGTTTACAAAGCACTGTAAACATGTGCACTGCATTTAGCGGTATAGGGGAGATAAGCACAAACATCTTGGTACCTAATTTGTTGGGGTTACTAGCCTATTTATGAATGAAACTTACGATCGAAAGTGGACCTTCGATTGCTCATATAGTCCATGATTTTTCGATGATTTTACCCACCATAGGCATTAAAAATAATTCATTTTAAATTATAAAACAATGAAAAAAAAGCAAAATCCTTTTAAGAAATCATTCTTTAATGACAAATGAAGGCACTGATGATGAACACTCAAAATGGATAAACAATGATATTTTGACATTAACTGCCTCTAGCTGGTTCGACATTTGCCGACTTTTGGTACCTTTCCTCAGGCACACACACATTTCCATTCCACTTACCTCTGATTATCAGGTATAAGAAAGACAAATCTTGAATATTTGGATATATCTAGTTAGTTTGATTAGAAATTACTATAGCAATGAAAGGGTTAAAATCTTCATTTCAGAAAATGTCCTGTCAGGCAATAGGTGTTCTGGGAACAGCGCTAAGACTATTTGTCTTAGTGTCAGAAAACTGTGACTGGGTGAGAGATCCAAGTGGCAGTACGATAACTTAAATAGAGAGCTCTACCTTTGATATGACCTTAATTTTGTTAAAAGGGGTGTTAAACATGCAACAAACAAACCAAACCCAACTAAAGAGCTTACCAAGTATTGTGCTTCCCCTCTTGCAACCCTGAAGATGTAATTTTTGGTCAGTGTAACCCTGTTGACCTTGTGTGGAATATTGCGAAGATGAACCTCAATAGTGTGTATGCAAGCTGCCCCTCGGTTGCCACATGGATTGTTCTTGGTGTAGACGTCAAAGTTGGGGCTGGTTGCAAACTCTCCCAGGTCACAGATTCCGGTAAACTTGTACCTGCATAGCAGCATGGGGTCAATGGTATGCATTGAAATTAGTTAGATAAGATGAGATGTGAGAAAATGACATGGTAATCTACATACTAATGGAGCTAAGGGAATTTTTGCGAGCAGCATATTCTCTTAAACTACATAACAAAAAAAAATGAAATTGTGCCAGTACCCGTAATTGTAACGTAGTGTTGCTGTATTGTATTTTCATTTGGATAAAATTTTTCATTAAAAAACATATTTTAAACTAATTTCATTCATTTTTCATCCAATCTGTCGATTCACTACGGACATTGTTTTCATCTTGGCTAACTTTACGTCATTGGCTACTTTCATTATCCGGCAAGACAGGCGCTATTTATTGCCTCACATTCTGAACAAGATCACTTTCATGTTTCAAATCGACTTGATGATCTCTTGTGATATCAAAAATTACTCATTTCCAGTGCCCTTAACATTGAATTTTCCATTTAATTTTTAAAAATAATATGAGACACGATATTAACTTATTTGAAAAATTCAAGATGATGTGAGATAGAGGATGAGATAAGATGAGGTGGCATAAAGTAAGTGTAGAAAAGTAAGATGAGATTCTTTGAGACAAGGTGCAATGATATGAGAAAAGATAGATTAAGTTATTTTTTCAGATATCGTTTTTAAATGTTACTCCATTTAAGCCAATAATAACTTAAACACATTTACGTTTTACATAAGAAAACATTTCATCAATAGAGCATGACTTAAATACAAAATGCAAAAAGTTTGGGCGTTAAATTTTTTACTGCTCTAAAGATTTTCCCTTGCAAATTTTAGCAGAGGGAGTTGTAGGTCTTGATGAGGATACAGACAGACAGATAGACCGATACATTGTGAGGTCAGCAGAGAGAAGGGAATCCACATTCCTTACATGCATTGTCCCATGAAGTCAAACCGCAGGCCTCCAAATGAAGTGTAATGGGGGTCACCAGCGGCCCAACAGATTCCACAATGCTCTGGGGGGGAAAAAGGGTATGTGCATTCAGACAATGATATAAGAGGACTCAAACCTCGTTATAGTGCCACCAATTACTCTGCCATTCTCACCTACCACCAGCTTGTGGCTGTGGAATGGATCTGCCAATGTATCAAAATATTTAAAATCTCAATATAACGCCATCCGCCAACAACTTATCTGTAATATTCATCACATGCATAATGTAATTAATTCTTGTTATAGCACCTGCCTAAAATTGTGTCACTAACATACTAAACCCAAACAAATGAAACACTTTGCTCCCTTTGCTGTCAAGTCATCTATGGCTATGAGTTGAATACACCCCATTTATGGACTTGCAAACAATGAGTTCTTTCACTTTTTTTACTGCATGCACAACCCCATTAAATATGGACATATTCTAATTTTATTGCCTTTCTTGTTATACCCCCAACTTAAAAACCAATTCAACCAGCAAACCAACCAACCAAACAAAAGAATAAAAATTTACTATAGCACGACTGTGTCTTTGAGCTGAAGTATTGTCCCTTGGGGCAGCTACACGTGTAGTGGTTTTTCACAGGCAGGCAGATCCTTCGGCCAGAACATGGGTCAATTTTGTCTGCCTTCAATTGATCACAATGGTTTTCACCTGGGACAGAACACATACATGTTTTGCTCAAATGTAGAACACACTTGGTTCAGATACAAAATGCGCAGTGGCTCAAAACATTTTTTAAAAACTTTTCACCTTACTGGTTAACTATGTAAGTAATTATCCCACAAATTTTGTCTCATTTTAAAGATTTAGTATCTTTATTCAATTTTTTTTCCTAAAATAATTTCATCAGGGATTGATTTTGTCCAAGGTTTAATTCTAAATTTAGCTTGCTTCTGGTTTGGACGGATCATTTTAAATTTTATGAGTGGCCAAAAATTCTGTCTGGGCCTTAATTTAGCAAAACTCAGAATTTACACTCCAATTGTATTTAATCTATAAAATCAGCTCAAGTGTTTGAAAGAAAGTCTGCTATCTTTTACCATAAATATATAATATATTCAACAATTACGTTGCTTTATTTCACTTTTTCTGATTTTCATTTTTTCTGAAAATTTCTATTGTTGTTATGCTGCTTCATCTAGAATCATCTAACCAAAGGCTGTACAGAAATTCTATACGTAAAATCATATGATATTGAAATAGTATTAAAATATCATAAGTTTTTACTGATAACAATGGCACACAATAACAAGGATAGTATGAGGCCTTGATACTGAGAGTATGTAGATTACCTGGTGGGCACATGAATCTGACCCTGAATGTGCTGCAGTCGAGTCCTTGACCCTTGCGGCATTTCAGGCGGTTCTCCTCACACGTCAGTCCCTGCCCCCGCTGATTGCGATTATTTCGCCACACGCCGGTCTTTGTCTCCTTGGCGCTGCACTCAATCACAAGGGGAGACTTGCACACATAGTCCTAGAATGAATACATCATCATGTTATACCTAAGAAAGCTATTTTCATACAGTTTTAACAAGGATAGGCTAAAGACTATAGGCTATCAGGTACTAAAATATTCAATACGTAAGAAGCCTGCGTATACCTTATGTGGCCAGAACTTCTCATTGAAATTGAATGAGAAGCTAACACAGAGGCAAAAATAATGTTGTATGGCTGATTCATAAGAGCAAGACTAAAAATGTCTTGTTCTTATATGTTTTACAGTCAAACCCGGAAACTAGTCATTCTCAAGAATTGCCTGATAATTCAGTCATACCCAAGTAATTCCTGTTTTGTTCGGACATTTCCAGGAATGCCTAAAAACATTTGTCATTTTCAGAGAATGATTGAAATAGGCAGTCAGGGTTTCACTGTAACATATGCATCATCAAAGACTCAGCACAGTGGGCTAATCAACTGCTTGCTTTTGTCTTAGTCCAAAGTTTCTCTCCTGGTTCTGTGATTGGTCATGTTTGGTTGCAAAGATGTATCCCATTTCCTATTGCTCTATTTGTAACCACACAAAGAGCTGGGCCCTGACACTGAATGATGCGGTAGGAAAACAAACAAAACAAATAAACCTCCATCAGGACTCTTTGACATTGTTTCATGATTTGATTTCTTTATCTATGTCCTTCCAAACTGGATAAGTAAGTAAAAAATACAACAAGCCAAATACGATTTTTTAACTGAGAAAATTGGCTTGAATGCAAAAAGAAATTTTTGCTTTTATTGTACAAGAAAACTTATTTCATTTTGTACTTGCAAGACTTAAGAATTTTACTTGTTATGAAACAAAAATGAAATCGAGGAGTAAAAATTTGTTTGTGGGACAAGGACAATGCTGTAAGCAAGGCCAGTTACCCATTTCATTGTTGGGTTGACAGTGAGTGGGCTTTTCTAGTCCCAGAAAAAAATCTGCCCATCAGGGGGGATGAACCCAGAACCTTCAGCACAAAAGTCTAACACTATATCAATTGAGCTAATGTGCTAATACGTACAGGTATGGTCTGTCGTTTGAGTTTAGCCTGAAGTCCTGATAGGGAATAGAAGCCTTTAACGCTGTAGTACTTGCTGTAGGCTATGGAATCCATGTGCACTGGTGGAAGGAAGATGTGTTCATGGAAAATAACACTAATGATGGTTATGACAATGATAATAACAACCCCAATACCAACAAAAATCATATTGATAATGATGACAAAAATCATATTAATAGCGATAATAACAAAAATCAAAGAAATAAAACTCATTATATGGCTATATTCAATCTTGTATAAATAGAAAATTCTCCTCGGTTTGGTCTTAAAATTTACAGACTTCACAAGGTTACAAGATGTTTACAGCGAAGTGTATGAGCCTCAAAGAGCATTGTTGCAGTAAGTAGAATATAAAATGGTCC
>JAUEKZ010001018.1:0-14888 GCA_031471865.1 Melibe leonina | reverse complement strand
AATAGGAGGGTGCCGAGCATTATCATCACTGATTGATATAAGGAATAGGAGGGTGCCGAGCATTATCATCACTGATTTATATAAGGAATAGGAGGGTGCCGAGCATTATCATCACTGATTGATATAAGGAATAGGAGGGTGCCGAGCCCCGTGCCCGATTTGACTGGCATGTCCTCTGACTCCGCTCCATCGATGATTATTATTCGTGTCCCGCCGAACAGAAAAGATCATATCCAATCACACAATTTTCCCGTGACACCATCTGTCTCCAATTTAGCCAAAAGTCCTTCATGGTCGACCTTATCGAAGACCTTTGAGAAATCGAGGAGCACTATTGTTGTTATCAGCTGGGTTTCACAGCTTTTTCTTTTTTTTCCAAAACCATGTTGGATGTTATCTAAAATGCAGTTCTCAAGATGATCCATAATGTTACATTGCACTATATGATCAAAGAGTTTACAGGTTATCGATGTTAGCGACACTGGTCTATAATTTTCTGGGTTGGATCTGTCCCCATTTTTATACAGTCATATTATTTTTGCCTTTTTTCCAATCCTCTGGTAGAACACCCTGACTACACGACGTTTGAAATAATAATGTATTATACTGATATGTTATTTGCAAGTAGTTTTAAAATTTTCCCCGGGATTCCGCCGGGTCCTATCGCTTTATGCACATCGATGGTGCTTAATAATTTGAGTATTCCATATTTGTTAATGTTGATTTCTTCCATTGAGGATTTGGAAGCTAGAACCATTAATTCTTTTTAAAGATACTTCTCTACTAAACTTAAATTAGCAACAAAACTTTGTAAATGAGACAAGCAACACATATTGCGATAACTCAAGTTTTTGACGGTGCAACACCTTTAACGAATGCAGTGAAGCTGAAAAGGGAAACGGTTCTGGGGTTTTTTCAATGTCAAGGGCAAGGAAAAGGGCTGTTGTGTAAATAAAGGGGCTTTGCTATTGTTACAGCTTGAGTTTGGGTTTCCATTGTCTTAATGTTTAACTAATCTGTTCGCAAAAAAGTTAAAAAACAGTGTTTTAAGAAGAAGAAAACCTTCAATCAGAAACTGAATATAAAGATGTTGATGTAAAGCATTTTATGCAATCACAGTATTATAATACTTTTGCAAATCTGTTTGGAATGGAAAGAAAAAACTTTTTCCCGTTCTGAGTCGCAAATGCGGTGAACATTGTCCCTCTTGTTGAGTGTGAGTTTAGAGCAGTTACTGTGCCCTGTTGCCATCATCCACTATTCACAGATGCAAGGGCAGCAGATTTAACAGGATTCGGTCAGTGATCAATCATTGATCCCACTAGGGGTTTGAGCTTACTGCTTTCATCGTTTCTGTCAAACAGTTCAAATGGATTTTGGTTTGCGAATGATTTGTTGTATAAGCTTCTATAATAGTCTCTCATACAGTCATCCACAGATGTAGACACAGTAGAGGGTGATTATACAATGCATTTTCGTATCTTGTTATTGCAGTCGTTAAACAGGAAAGAATTTTCCCTGTCCTTGAAATTGTACTGTTATCGTCTGTACTAAGGGTTCCATCCTCAAAGTCAACGAGGGCTGTCTTCAGGTATTACCATTCTCCCTCCATCAAATTGACAAACTTCACTTGCTCACACTGAGTGGTTGACATGTTCTGTCGACCAAAGAAGAGCTGGTAGGGGCTGGCAGGTCTTGTCGCTTTACTTACACGGTTATTGTAGGTGTAATAAAAACAAGACAGCTGCAAACGCCAGAGTGGCTTCCAAACGAATGTCCACTGGAAGAAGTTCAGGATCGTACATTCCACCTGACCTTGTGACTGCGGGTGATAGGGCTGTCCATTCATGTGCCTTCCTGTGCCATAACGACTTCCAGATCAATATTATTGAACTCTTTTCCATTGTCATCCTTCAATACCGAATATGACCTTTGGTTAACTCCTGTAGCTCGAAGTAGGGCATCGGAAGTGTACTCACCATCGGTCAGCTGTCCACTCCTGCATTGTCTTTTCATTATCCATGTGCCGATGGGTGTTCTACAGTTGTAAACACTATGCATATTTTACACTATTTTCTGACGCTCTCGACCATATTTCATACAAAAAAAATTGAAATAATAAGCTTTCGTTTTTAGTACTCACCATCTAACTCCTTTGTCTAACCACACGCGCACGCATTGGTAATTAGTTCAAATAGTATTACATAGGGAGACGCTGGCTGCCGACCTTTCTGACAACATCATTTGACCTAGAAGCAGTGAAAGGGCTACAACGAGGCTAAACCATTGACCAATCAGATTCAAGAACACCCTATCACGTGATTACTATATATTTATAGTAGAAAAAAGTAATTCATGAGTTGTATCTGCGTCGTGCAGATTTGGCACAAGCGCGCGACTCCGTATGATGTGTCGATTCATTACTTACGCTCGCAATTTAACAACCGGAAGTGGGTAGATTTACCACAATCGCTTCAAAATTGTTAAAAGGTCAAATTCGTAAAAGTGCTTCTGGAGTCTAGAAGCTTGAAAGGGCTTTTGATAGCCACATTTGATTTTTATAAAATAAGGGTGGGTAGAAATCTCCACGGACCAGCTGAATACATTTGAGTACAAGCTAACAGAGGTAAAACACTAGAGGCCTGAAAGATGACGAGTAGCAAATCGCTAGCCACCCAAGGTTGGGCGAGTAGCCACTCCATTATATTTTTTACAATGAATAGTCTAGCACTTATTTACCTTACATCAGAAGTGATGTTAGAGATTATAAGTAAATCCTTAGACTAGGTACCAAGACATTCTGAAAAATCGAGATTCCTTCACCATTTCAGGGCAGATTTTTACTCCTGTTTATTTTGCAGGCCTTTTATAAAGTGTTATTCAAATGTAACAATTTAGGCACGACAAAAGACATTTCAGAGAGTAGACTCTAATTCTATAAATGTGCTATTTTTTTTCAATTCCTAATGGCTCATACGAAGGAAAGTAAGACAAAAAAGAACAAAGCCTACAGACACGTATCAACTGTTCGACAGAAAAAAAGCAAGTAAGATATCTAGATAAATAGATACGTTGTAGATTCTATTTGTTTAGACTGTCAAAATCACATAAATAATATCCTTTCAAATTTTATTATAACAGCTTTGGCTGAATCCTTATTAGGAGGAAAAGAAATGAGTGACCTTCACCTCATAAAATTTAGACCCTCTACTCACCCTTTCATTCAACTCACATCAGATAATCAAAGCCTTATTGTACTTTAAAAGTACCAGAATACTTATAGCGATAAAGAATTTTGACGTACTTAAATAGTCCAAAGAAAATTACAAGTTCTAAATTGCCCATTTCGTTGTATATTCTGTCATTCCAGTCATTGTGGGTACCGTCTTGTCCAGAAAGTGCTCACTCTCAACAATGGATGTGAGGGAAAACGCATTCCGAGAGACAAGGATATCAACACGAAAAAAGAGGTCTTAAAATGACTGAAGTCAATTTTTTAAAATAAACAATTAGATTCTACATGGAACGTATGATAAGTTTTCTATTTAACCATTTACCTGTGAGGGCGGTTGCATAGCCGTGTCTACAAAGTCCTGAAATTGAGTAGAAGCGAGCGCCATCTTTTTTGTCTTTGGGTCTGCTTCTGAGCACTATTTGGAAATCCACCCCAAAACGAAGCCATAGAAACAGATTCAACTGAAGAGATTATCTATTTTTTCAATACAGCACGGAACTGAATCACTAGTAGTCATTTTAGATCCGAACTCATAGAAAAAGTGCCTGCGAAAATTCCTGTTGTATCAACGTAAGTGATAGTCCGTTCTCAATGGAGATGTTGACTTCTTGTTTCACAGATCGAAAGGATACAAATGATACCATATGTTTTTTACTCGAAAATATTTTTCATTTTACGAAAAAAATATCTTTACTAACTCGATGACCAAATTATTTTCCTTTTTTTTCATCAAACTATAAATATTTTCCCTTTAGCAAGATATTTAGCTACTTTGACACATCGAATATCAATATGTTTCCTTTCGATCACAGTCCAACTGAAATATATTCCAGCGATTGTGCAAATGTAAGGTCTATTCCCATTGGCTAATAATTCGTGAGCACCTGCGTATACCTCCCTGCTCACTTCCTACTATCTAGGTATTTGGCACCAAGCCCGGAGCGTTCCAATACATGGGTTTTTCACCCTTCACCATACCAGCATCTACAATCCTATCCCCTTTGCTCTAAGGAAGAGAAAGGTTATAAATAACAGGCATAAGAGAGACAAAGACAAAAGGACGTTAATGTTTCGGCCTTAGGCCTTCCTCAGGACAGACACAACAATCAAAATAACGAAAATATCAGTAAATAATACTAAAAATACTCATCCGTTTTGCTCTGTCATTTGCGTCGTTCCACATGTTATCATGTCTCTATCGTCCACTCAATGCATTAACCCTTTCAATGCCAAGGAAATCACAATCTTTATCATTTGCCGGTTCTTAGACTAGATTTCAGTGAACTAGTATATGCCAAAAGCCTGTCAGTTCACTTAAATCTGATTTATCTGGTATAAGAACACATACATTTTTTAAAGATTTTGCATATTTCTGTTGGGTTAGAATCAGACTTCGCTGTGAAAGGGCTAAGAAAATATACGACCAATCTAGTTGTACTAATGAAGATCTAGACCTCAAAAATCCCACCAGATTGTGGTGTTCAATAAATAGGATGAACTTCTGTGCTGAAGTTTAAATTTTAGCAATTACCTTAAGAGTCTAGACATGTATCAGAGTCTGAGTGTGAGAGAGTTCTAATTCCTCAGCCTTGTTAAGCAGTTTTACAACATACTATACTTGTCATTCTTATTAAGAAACATTTTTTGGGGAAAGGATTTGAACCAGCCATCAAATTACCTATGTAGCTATGTACTCTATCTATACATCTAGTATATCTTTAGTTAACTATCAAATATGTTCGTCTGTACCTCTATCTATATATCTATCTATCCATCTATCTATCTATCTATCTATCTATCTATATATATATATATCTAATCTATCTATCTATCTATCTATATATCTTTAGATAACTATCAAATATGTTTGTCTGTACCTCTATCTATCTATCTATACATTATATATCTGTCTTTCTGTCTGTCTATCTATCTGTCTGTCTTTTTGTCCGTCAGTCTGTTTAACTATGTATCTATCTTTTAATATATATCATATCTGTCTATCTTACTGTCTATCTATCCATGCATCTATCTTCCTATATATCTGTCAATCCGTCCATCCTTGCATCTATCTCTCAACTTACCTATGTATTATCATATCTATATATCTAACTGTCGATCATGTATTTGTGGTCGGTTGGTGGGCGCTTCTGGTGGGCACTACTTCTGTTTCTTCTCTTTTAGTTTTACCTACCATCTTACTTTTTCTTGCACCCTCTTCTCCCTTTACAAAAGCATACACACACCTGCATAGTGGTAATAACAAACAGACTTATGACCATCCCCCGTGTTTTACATTGTGGTACTTAATTACTGGGTCACTTGCTAAGAGGGACTAAGTGTCTAGTCCTACTTTTGAACACAAAGAGCGTAGTTTGATCACCATCAATGTGTTAAGTTTTGGGGGAGGCTGCCATGAATCGGCCGGTGAATGCCTGTTCGGGCGCCAGAGTAGAATAGAAGACCTGTGGCGGTGGATCAACCTCATAAAGTTGCACCAGCACGGCGGACGCCTGCGCTGCTATAGACTACGGCCTTCCGAGAGTCTCGACCCTTTCTCCAGAGAAAAAGTAAAGTAAGAAAATAAAGTGCGAGCGCTGGCGACACAGGTGGACCGCAGCCATCGCGGGTTGCATGTCGTCTCCTGTCGCCCTTTGATCTCAGTCTTGCCGCCAGTATACGCTCAGGGTCTGATATCTTGAGCTCTGTCGTTGAATAGAACAATGTAGGTTAATGTGGTTGATAAGCTTCCTTAACTGAAACCAGAGACAGTCCATCCCCTAAATCTTTGGAAGCTTTTCATATCGATCTGCATTTTTTAAAATTGAGAAATAATGCCTTAACCGTATGTGTACTTGTACTATTTGTTAAAGTTAGTTTAACTTTTATTTTTTTTACACAATTTAGGTCATATCGAAAGGCGGAAACATCTAGACAAGTTAACGTGCTGCCTTACAGTGATAAACGCTCACTCAAATATCCCGCCCAGTCACAGTATACTGGCACCTGCCAACAACTCTTAGTCTTAGCACTGTTCCCATAATGCAGTGCGTCTGATGGAACAGCGACTAAAATGACAATTTTAACGTCTTAGATATGAAGCGCTGGGGATTCGAAGCCCCAACTTCGTGGTTGAGATGCGAGCAAATGTCTAGAAGTGTGTAGACTCTTAATAAACGAATTCACACACCAACACTCAAAAATGAAAAAAAAAAAAAAAAAAGAAAAAAAAAATATCTGAAGACTTCAATCTAACAAGAGCATCCAGTTTTTGTTGATTTATCTGTGCTATTGTTCTTCGTGTTAAAAGGTGGTTACTCCGTGCCCTGTCGTTTGTTGCAGGCTGTGACAGAGTGCGTCCGTGTCCACCCTCTTCATTCGTGTTGTTCGAACCATAGAGGCCAAAGTGCTATTGTTTCCTATCTAGTCTATATGTCACTGCTGTTTACATTTTTTTTAGCTATCCCGTTATAGTCTTTCCCTCGCTCCGTTTTCCCTTCCTTCTTCATATCACCTTTAGGTTGATTTCGCTTCACTATATTGTACACCATTTTTTACAATTCAAGGGAAATAACTCAACATTTTATTATTCTTGACTTTTGCAAAATTGGTACAGCCGCTTCCCTTGATATGTAAAACCGTTTTTTTTACAAGATTGTTAAAATAGCCACTGCGTTCTAGACCAGCTCAGCATTAAAGTTCTTCTATAGCTATCTAGACTACACCAGAATAGAGAGTCAAGATAGTATGGGCATGGCCTTGTTTAGATAGTCCAGACTAGTGATGGGAAGTTTTGAGCGGTATTATATTATTTGATCAGTTTGCATTATTCCTCCTTAGAGTGACAACTAACAGTCCAGAGCAGTCTAAGTTGTGACTTTGAGCGTGATACCTTAATTAACCCTTTCACTACGGGTCCTGATTCTAACCCAACTGAAGGATGCAAAATATTCAATATCAATGTCTCCTTATACCAGATAAATCAGATTTCAGGCTTTTGGCATATTATGTCAGTCCACTGAAATATAATTTATCTGGTATAAGAACAGGCAAATCTTCAAGATTTTAGTGTCCTCGGCATTGAGAGGGTTAAGGAGAAGGTTGAGAAAGACTCAAAATAAAGCCGTGTCAGTCTAGTTATCACTTCTAACTAGCGTTTCGTATAGATCCTAATCTAGTGCTTAGCAAAACATTGACAAGTTTTATTGTTGTAGTAGTTGTTGTTTAATTTTCATAATGCAGGTCTTCAAGGGATCAGCTGCTTTTAACCAGGCATAGACCAAACAATGATAACATTTTGCCCAATTTATGTTTTTGATAAAGTGAAGGTATGATCCTTAGAACAATTCTTTAAGATAAGATAAGATAAGATAACTTTATTGATCCCTCAACGGGGAAATTATTTTACAATGTTACATACAGACATAGGGATGCGCCATAAGACAGGAAACAATAAAATGAATAGGCAAAAATAAATCATAAACATTAAATTATTAGATAAAAAAATAAAAACAAATATATAACTTTATGAATAACAGATAAAACAATGAATTTCATTAAGATTTAGGCCTTACTTGTTCACTCCTGATCGCAATTTTCTAGAGATCAGCTGAATAACTCGTGAAAGTGCTCTCTTGCCAGCATGAAAACTAAAATAGAACTAATCATGGAATGAAATACAAAAAGAGTTGTAATGTAATTTGTATGTCAGTTTCATAGAAAACGGATGGCAAAATAAAACTGGACGTTTCGAGCAAATGTCCCTTCATGAACCAAAACAATTAAAAAACGACACTAAATAAACATAGAGGACACAAAAAGCACCGCTCTGATCACTTTAGTACAACCATGCGAGGTTCGAGCTCCAGAATGAGCGACGAGAGGGACGCAGTTGCAAGCGCCCTAAAACTCTCAAACAAACAAAACAAACAAAAGCTAGGCGTCGCGGAGGTACCTATCAAGTTTTTTTTTTGACGCGGAAAATGTTTACTTATGTTACAAACGGACTGTGAAATGCACTAGAGTGGATGCGTCAAAAAAGCCCCGCGGAAACATCGCGAGTGCATAATAAATGTGACGCGAGTTCTCTTGCAGCTGAAATAAAAATGATAATAAATAAATCATTAAGCATTAAGTCGTGACGTCATCAACAATTAAGGTAATATTAGTGGGTTTTTTGGGTTTTTTTGGGGGTTTTTTTGTTTGTTGTAAATTAAGAATATAAAGAAGACTGAAGCATTGATTAAGACTAATGAGAAAGGAAGATTTCATCTACGACAAAGAAGATAACAACTAGAGCAACAGAAACTTTTAAAGTGCTGAATGGAAAACAGTTACCAACCATGTAGGATACAGCGGTAAAGCTTTTTATTTAGTTTTTATTTATCTTTCATTCCTTCTCTCTCTCTGTTTCTATCTGCGTTTCTCTCTCTTTCTCCGTCTCCCCTTTTCTTTAACTCTCTATCTTTTTATCCAACACACTCTCTCTCTCTTTCTCGTTCTTTTTCTTCCACTCTCTGTCTCGTAATCTCCCTATTTTTCTTCCCCTCTGTCTTTATTCTCTCATTCTCCCCCTCTCTCTATCTCTCTCCACCTCTCTCTCTTTCTCGCTCTCTTTTGCCCTAAATTGACTGGCAAGTTGCTTGGAAATCAAAGCATAAAAAATGCGCATGAAACATGACGCTTCCATCCACTCTGTTCGCAACACACGTAAATCAAAGTGTCAAAAAGATGCGTCGAAAATGGGACGCGTCGGTGTCCACTCGGTTGGTACGTTGGAGACAGGTTGTAAATAAGCGTAAGCGTCCCTCTCGATCATTCTAAAGCTCGAACCACGTATGGTTGTACCAAAATGATCAGAGCGGTGCTTTTCGTGTCCTCTATGTTTATATAGCGTCATTTTTTAATCTTTTGTTGATGAAGGGCCATCTGTCCGAAACGTCCAGTTTTATTTTGTCATCCATTTTCTGAGAAACGTTTACATTCTACAACCCTTTTCGCATTTCTTGCCAGCATGGCTAATGATCTTTGTGTACTGATTCAGTACACATCGCTAATGATCATAATATTATGACCATTGAATATGACGTCAACGCATAAATCTAATTTTTAGACTTGTACAGTAATGCAGTTCATCTATATTTAGTAACACTGCATCTGCTGATTCGATGTCGTCAACCACCTCAGGAAGATTAGTCAACGGTGATCTGAGATTCACACATAAGGTGTTTTTGCCTGCTATTTTACTCGTGTCAAATCTGTGGTAGGTATCTAGATTTCTTTTTTTATTTACTCTAGATATTTCAATCATGTGTTTCATCTGTCTTTCAATCCTACCAGCTATAAACAGATGGAAGTGCAAGATCAATTTGGACCTTACGCGAGGAGCAAGATCTCGGATTTCCAAACAGAATCCATGTTTATCTAGAATAGTCTGTTTCTGTCCTGTTAGATACTAGGGTCAGTAAATCTTGGACCTATACTAGACCGGTCTATAGATCCCATCTATCGATCTGTTATTGAAGTCAGACATTAGATTTGATAGAAATGTCCACATTATGTTTTTAAAAGCTTTCTATTTCATGGTGACAGTGTTTGGTCTCAAGAAAGTGTTGTGCTGATAATGAAACTTAGATAGACGTCTCATCTCAGAAAATAGAAAAAAACACCAATGCAGGTCGACACACCTAAACAACGTTTTTAAATATCACACTCTAGGGACTGTTTACATCGCTGTTGTTTTTTTACGTGATTTTGTAATGTGTCCACCCTCCTTGTTTTCTAGATCCGCTACTGGCTTTTTACAGTTAGTTCACAGAAATCTGATGTAACTCTGGTAAAAGATCAGGCAAATCTTGAAGATTTTGGTGTGTCCTTAGCATTGAGGGGGCTAATATAGGATAATATTAGAATCAGAACCAGCTGTGAAAGGGTTAACACCAGTAGCAGATCAAGTCTAAAGCATGATCGTAAAAATATACATGTTCTTATCTTTTATACCAGATAAATCAGAATTCATAGATGTCAGTTCACTGAAGGAAATCAGATTTTTTTAGTATAAGAACAGGCAATTCTTGAAGATTTTGGTCTCCTTAGCATCGTGTGGGTTAAAACATTTTCTTGATTAGGTTTATGTGGCACTTAAGGTCTGCTAATCATGATTTGTTTCATTGAAGATTTAAGAATTAGAGGGGAAAAATGAAATATGGGGCCTTTTTATTTCTAATTTCTACTTTTTCCAGTGATTTTTTTCCTTTTCTCTCTCTGTTGGGATAGACTGAAAGGCATTGAAAATGTACGACGTCGAATCTGGAGACGATGGAATCTTCAACACAGACTCGTTCAGTGAGAAGGCTGTCCGCATGGCCTTCATACGCAAAGTCTACTCCATCTTGTGTGTGCAGATTGCCATCACATGCGGCTTCATCGCTCTCTTCCTCTACGTGTACGGATGACACTGCTCGTTGTTGTCGTTGTCATTGTTGCTGGTGTTGTTGTCATTGTTGTTGTTGCTGTTGCCCTTTTCAATATGTTTTGGGTGAAACTCTAGACCAGGGGGGGGGGGGGGGCAAACTGGTAGCGACGCAGCACAGAACCCAAGGGCACTGGGTACGATTCCTACCTGTGGCACCTCAGTTTTTCCTTGGGCAAGGAAATTTACTCCAATTGCCTTATCCCACCCAGGTGAAAAATGGGTACCAATCCGCTAAATGGGTTGGGGAAAGACCTATCATTTTGAGGCTGACACTCCCTCAACTGAGTGAATGATATGGGTAGACTGTTATCGACTAGTTTATTTAATTTTGTATCAAAAAAGGTTTTATTTTTATTTCCTCATTTTCTTTTTCTTTTTTTTTTTTTCCTTTTTTAATCATCTTAATTCAAAAATGTTTTAAAATGTCTTCTTTTCGTATGAACCTACAGGCTTCATTGCTATAATTTATTATTTAGTTTCCTCAATAGTGCGATTGTTGTGAATATGAAAAAGCGCCTGTGTGGAATAGAAAAGACCTTTGAATTTTAGATTTTATCTACTTCTAAAGCTACTTCATGATTTTCAAGTCAATGCTTATTATCACTTTGTTTTTCAGTGACAGCGTGAAGGAATACTCGAGGGAAAACCCCTGGATGTGGATTCTTGCATTGTGAGTCTTTGACCCTTTCACAGTGGGGTCAAAACCTTTGAAAATCAACTTCATCATAGAACTTTAAGAAAGAGCCTATAAATCAATTGCATTAAATTAAAAACAAAAACAAAGAAAAAAATGCTTTAAGAGTTTAAGAGGTCTGTAATCGACCACGTTGAAATGCGCACTGGCAGTAATACTCGGCCCAGCCAAGTCAGTCAGTTAATTGGAAGCAGAAGAAGAGGAAAAAATACTTGACAGGAACTTGCTGTTTCATACAGATTCAATTTAAGAAACATTGGAAAAAAGTGGAGTGAATTGTGTTAGATAGAAATTCAACTTGCTGTCTTTCCTTGAGTAACGAGTCCGTCTTGATTTTGTTTCCACAGCGTCCTCACTATTGTTTTCATCATCATTCTATCGTGCTGCCAAGATTTTCGGCGTAAAACTCCTTTCAACTTTGTCATCCTCTTTGCCTTTGTAAGTATTTTACTTTTACTCATCTATATCTATTAAAAGAAACTGTGTGTGTTTGTGCGTGTGTGTGTTTGACGGTGCCACCTCCCGCTTGATACTCAGTCTCTATAGTTGCGATAATACGTTCCGTGATTGGGTGTAAATTGGAATGGGGAGGTGTAAATACCCGAAACTAAACTGCTGCGTGATACTGATCAATTTTGAAATTTAACAGTGCAAGGCAGAGATATTTTTAAGATATTTGCTCTTGGAGAGGAGGTGTTCAAGAAAAATGAGGACGTCTGAATCAGTATGTCAATGTCAGATACTTTCATTTCTTTTATTTCTTTTTAAAACGCACAAGGCTGCCATGACAAGAGAGACTATCGAATTAAACTTTCTTCTTCGATTGAACGAGAAAAAGTATTGTCTGGTGAAAGAAAAGACATCACCATTAGTAGGCAGATATCTGTTATTTTTATGATATCTTCTATATTTTCAAGAAAACTGTAAAGGAGTTGCTAGTGTTCTGTAAGGCCGATTTTATGACTTGAGACCAAAGCTTAGTCCTGGACTAAGTTCTAAATTTAGTTATATTTCGGTAAGGAATGAATTGTTTTTAAATTTTTTGTGTGGCCAAAATATTCATAGTGAGTTTAAACTAAGAACGAAGCCTCGGACTAAAATGTAGTCTCGTGTCATGAAATCGGCCCTTGGAGTCTAAAAGCCATCAGAGGTGGAGGTTATTGCATCGTCTGCAGTGGGAAGTGGGCATGTAATAATGATTGTGACCCTCTGGATAGAGTGCTTGTCTATGAAAGAATACTTCACCCAAATTGTGGATTGGTACCCAGTTGATACCTACTGGGTGGAATGAAGCAATTAGAGTAGGAATCAAACCCGATCTGCCCGGGTTGTTTGCTGCATCACTACCAGTGTGTCCATCTACTCATGAATATTGGGTGTAAGCAGAGATGTCACAATTCCAAAAATCGAGAAATTCCGATGAGAAATTCCGGTTATGTTTGAATTTCTTGCTTAATGAAAATATTTGATTAGCCTCTACTCTTGCGTATATATGCTTATATCATTGCATTTTCTTTGAGATATTTCACAATTTTAAGTACGCCTTTTGTACGCAGAGATTCCTGTTTGGGGTCGGAAATTCCTGTGGATATTCCTATGACTTGTGTCACAAATTCCTCTTACGCAAATTTTGGTTGGGCGTGTCTGGTGTAAGAAAAAAAAAAAGTGCTGTCATTAAAAAATCACCAAAGACAAGTTTCAGGAAGTTTTGACGCATTAAATTACAAATATATTTTCATCATCATACAACAAAGATTGTGACTTAAAAGTCTCAATTTATGTAAAACATTTACATTGTGCCTATGTGACTTATCACCAGGTTTCGCTACGCAAGGTACACTTGTTACAGTGGTGTTGCCACCGCTTAGAAATAGCAAAAATTAAGTAGATTTTTTATTTTATATCTTAATTTTGTTCCAACTTTTTGAATATATTGGATAATAAAGAAAAAAGAATAAAAAAAAAAAAGCCAAATTAAAAAAAATAAATCAAATCATGATCTATAAGTTTGTGAGAGTAACTCAGTTTTTCCGAGATGTACCTTGTGTACCGAACCCTGGTGACAGGTCACAATTTTCAAAGTTACATTATGATTTACCTCCCTTACCTCCCTTACCTCCCTTACCTCCCTTACCACAGACGATATGTGAAGGTTTCCTGCTGGGCACGGTGTCCAGGTAAGTAAAGCTTTTAGTTTATCTTTTGTACTTATTCTTCCATATCTTTTCTATACTTTGAAAGAAGTACAAGTGGTGACATTCATATAGTATGGGCACATAGATGGCTAAAACTAAAACTAAAAGCGAGAACCCGAAATTATAAAAAAGAGTTTGCAATTCTTGGTATTGATAGGAGTTCACCCTACTTTGACTCAATTTGTTGAAGGAAACTGCAAACTATTGACAACAGGAAAAGGTTTTCTGGAGAGTGACCATGAAAGATTTCAATATCTCGTTAGCAGCTTAACCCTTTCACTGGTAAGGCCACCAAAATCTTCAAAACTTGCCTGTTCTTATACCAGATAAATTAGATATTACTGAACTGAAATCTGATTTATCTGGTATAAGAACACGTATATTTTAAAGATTTTGCATATAATTCAGTTGGGCTTGAATCAGACCTCGCAGTGAAAGGGTTAAGAAATAACCTTAGCATTGAAAAAAGGGTAAATGAATAGTTTGTAGTGTCTAATGTTTGTGTTGTTCTGCATGCTTCATTACAGCCACTATGACAAGGATGAGGTGCTGATGGCTGTAGGAATCACTGCAGTAAGTCTCTGGGTGTCTGTGTACGGTACAGTGGAATCCCTGGATAACGACATTGCCTGGGACCAGAAAATTATGTCGTTATCCAAGGGGTGTTGTTATTCCGGGGTTTTCAATGGTTACTAATAATATATAATAAAAAAAGATTGCGACTTGCAGGTCAAGAGGTCTTATCCAGGGGTTGTTGTTATTCAGAGTTGTTACTATCCAGGGGTTTCACTGTGTGTGTGTGTGTGTGTGTGTGTGAATGGAGGTGTGTGTGTGTGTGAATGGAGGTGTGTGTGTGTGAATGGAGCTGTGCGTGTGTGTGAATGGAGGTGTGTGTGTGTGAATGGAGGTGTGTGTGTGTGTGAATGGAGGTGTGTGTGTGTGTGAATGGAGCTGTGCGTGTGTGTGAATGGAGGTGTGTATGTGTGAATGGAGGTGTGTGTGTGTGAATGGAGGTGTATGTGTGTGAATGGAGGTGTATGTGTGTGAATGGAGGTGTATGTGTGTGAATGGAGGTGTATGTGTGTGAATGGACATGTCGGTGTGCATGTGTGTATGTATGTATGTATGTATGTATGTATGTATGTATGTATGTATGTATGTGTGTGTGTGTATGTATGTATGTATGTTTGTATGTATGTATGTATGTATGTATGTATGTGTGTGTTTGTTTGGATGGAGAGATAGGGAACATTGTTGTATATTGTATTTTGACTGATTATATATTGCTTTTGT
>JAUEKZ010000908.1:8349-19404 GCA_031471865.1 Melibe leonina | reverse complement strand
TGCACACACACACACACACATATACATTATTATACATGGACGCGATCTCTTTCTCCTCACCCTCTCCTTGTCTTTATCTCTCTCTGTCTTTGTCTTTCTCTCTCTCTCTATCTATCTATATATCTATCTATCTACAAAGGTGAAGCAAAAATATAATTGAAGTAGTGCCCACCACCTGCCCGGAGAGAGTGCTGAAAAAAGTAAGATGATGATAGAAAAATCCAAAAGAAGAAACAGAAATAGTGCCCACTTATTCTTATCTCACTTTCTCCAGTGCTGCCTAACAGGCATACACACAAAGCTGTTTTGCACATGTCAGAACAATCTTGATACTGCCTGTTGTCTGAGCAGATTTACAATACATTGTGGAACCTAACTTCAATGTCACTTGCCTCTCTAGGGCAGTAGAATATCCTGTGTCTCCCTGGCCCAAAATACATTATGTGGGTGGTGGCCATCACTGGTCGTCATCTACTTTGTGAGAGGGGATTTTTTTTCCTGTACATGCAAATAATCTCTTTGTCAACTTTTATGGGAAATGACTTTTAAATTGTAAATCCTTTCTCTGTGAAATATTTCTGGCAGGGTCCAAATTCTGGTTGTTCTTTTAACCAGCCTATCATCTTACAATACCCCTTGGTGCTGATATGATCTTAGTAGTTAAAAGTGCCCCTCCTAAACTCTCAATAAGTGAGACTCAGGGTATCCACTACTTTTGTTTCTTCTTACTTTTTTCCAGCACTCCCTGAACAAGCACAAACACACACAGCTGTTTTGTATCTGTTAGTTCAGTCTTCTTGGTTAGTCCTAACAGACGTATGGTCATCCCCCATGTTTTTCACTGTGATACCTAACTACAGGGTGCCTTGCTATCAAGAAGAACTGAGTATATTTCTGCACAAAAGGCAGTAGAATATCCTGTGTCTCCCTGGACCATAATAGTGTGTGACATGAGTGGTAGCCATTATCTGTTTGTGTGTCCTGCTTTGTGATTGTGAGAGGTGATATTTTTTTTCCTGTTAATCACCTCTTTGTCACCTTTTTTATTTGAGAGATCGATTTTTTTTTTCATTTTAAATCATCTGTGAAATGTCCCTGGCAACGTCAAAGTCTGGCTATTCTTTTAACTAGCTTATCATCTTATATGACCATAGCACTTAGAACCCTAAATAAAACTCTCAATTAACAAACAAACATTCTACCACTCTTGTGCTGCCTAACAAGGATGCACACTCTGTTTTGTATCTTTTAGGTCAGTCTTGACCCTGCTTGTTGTCCGAGCAGATTTATGGTCATTCCCTCTGTTTTAAATTGTGGTACCAAACTGCAGTGTCATTGTGTGTCCTATTGTGATTCTTTAGGTTGTTTTTTTTTCTCCTGTAATCATCTCTGGCAAATTTTTTGAGAAATTTTTATTTTTTTCATTTTACCGTACACTTAAACCTCGTTATACTGCCAGGTGTGGGGGAAACAGTTGGCGGTATAACGAAAATGCTCTTTTGAGAGACATCATTTGGAATAGAAGAGCTCATCAGGGACTTACTTCAAACACGCACCTGCTGAGGGTTCTTATAAAGAAATCATATTTTTCCTTAGCTGTTAAGAGTGACGTAAGCTTTTAAGAATGAATTTATTGAAACATCAAAAAATAAATAATAAATGCATAAGATGAAGAAAATAATTTTTCGCTTTATTTTCAAAAACCAAAGGAGGTATATTTTCAAGAGTGAAAGAAAAAGATATTAAGTATTTAAACAATAGTGAGCTTTTAGGAGTTCATTTCAAGTAATTTGTGCTTCCTTAAAATGGGCAACACCCTGATTAGTTAAGATAAAAAATAATATGGACAGTTTGGACTTCACCCAAAAAGGGGTACAAAAAAACAAAGAGTTGGTAATGTTTGGTGTGAGCAAATAATTTTCTGATGTAGACATTGTCTCATTCATTTATTGTGTGAGGGAATGATAGTCTTAGAATAGGTATAATACTTATTCATAAGTTACAATATGGAAGATTACAAACGTTAAAAAGACAAGGCAAAATACCAAGGAAACAAAAAATCTGAAAGGAATATTATATAAGTAATAGAATAACATTGTGAATAAATTACGCAAATCATTTTTATTTTGAGAAAATAGCAACTGATATGAATTAGCAATAAGGAAAACACTTTGATCAAATAGCAAATGTACCAAAACCAAAAGACAAAATCCCAAAGGTGCCAAAAGACTTTTCTCCTAGTCCTTGGTAGGCGGCAACAAATCTATCCAACAGTCGAGAATTTGATATTGTGTTTCTCCAGGCGGTCAATCAGTGTCGTCTCTTCAAACACTGCACCAGCAGGGAGTACACCACCACTGAAAAATGATGAGTTCACAATGTAAACATGACAAAACTGGAACTCATATTCTTGCACTAGCACTAGCACAGCTATCAGACAGCAGAAATAAAAAATTGAAGATTCGAAAAGCAGGCATAGCTATGTTTATATAACATATTCTTATTATTAATGTCAAGGTTAAAAACTGTTGCAGTGTGGTTAAAAACTGTTGCAGTGTCATCTATAATTACTAACTGTACTCTTGTTGATAAGAAATAAAACCAAAGCAGTTCAGAAGAAAGAGGACAGGATGTGGATTTGAACACAGAACCTGCCACAACACCTCCGCCACACCACTAACACAAGAGAAAATGCAATTGATGCACTCTTCTTAATCTTTATGTGCACGTATTCCCTGTCAACTGTCATTCCATAGTTGACTTAGCACTCACCTTCTCGCAAATTTTATAGATTACTCCTAATATCATAACATATTCACACTGAAGACCCCTTTAGATTTGTACTGATCCTTTCAAAATAATCGGCTAGGGCAATAAATGAAATAATCTCATATAATCTGATAGCGTATCAGGAATAATTTTAATTATAGCGTAGTCCTTAATGACAGAGAAACAGGTAAAAGGTACCCAAAATGTGCTCTGAGATTGCGAAAATGGGTTTGCTGAATCCTGAAATTTATTATTAACGGAAATTTAACTCATCTGTGACTCATATCTAGTTTTTGCCTCAAAATCTTCGAAACAGAATTTTGGTATTTCTGATTCTGTTTTCCCATGGTAACTAGCCTAAAATGTCTGTGGTTTGATTCACAATGGAATAGAATTTTCAGACAGCCCAATGGGTTTTAGAAAATAAACCCACTGGTTCTCATTCTAACACCGGGAGAATAAATTTGAAGCCCCATGTGCAATTTCAGACCATTAAAGAAACCCCTTGCAGATGGCAATCATAAGGAGTAAGTCGTTTCAAACTGTTGAATCCCAATCATAAATTTTTCCATTTTCAGATACTGATGAAAACAAATTTAATTATTACTCACTTGTGGAAAAGCTTTTCTTTTTCTTTTAGTAAAGTTACACCACACTGTACCATGCAGATTGGTGTAGTGATATATCCAGGTTCTGCAGGGGGAAAAGCATGACAAAAGAAATCAATGATTGAAATAAGAACTGAAAATCTTAAATCTTAACTTTAACATTGCCCATAAGTCAGTCCTGAATCTGCCAGACTAAAAAAGACTAACAATTTGAAATGCATTAAGAAATTATCAAAAATACAATAAACACTCAAACCTTGGTATACCGCCACTGGCTTACCACCATTCTCATCGCAGCTTTTGACTGTTTAACAGATTGTCCATTAAATAAAAATGCCATAAACCTTTTATATTGCCGTCAGCAAAAACTTCTCAATACCAACCGTTGCTGACTTGCATAGTGTCACTGCTTCTTGTTATAGCACCAGCCTCAAATTTTGTCCCTACCTTACTCAAACTAACTTGATGAAACACCTCTCAAATGCTCACTTAACACTTTTCTCCCTTTGCCAATGGGTCATTCTATAGATGAATGCACTACTACCTGTTGCCAATCATGCTACGTATTATGGTATTTTTATAGTACCGCCACTCTCGTAACACTTTCTGCTTTCCCAACACTTGGGAGCACGACAAAGTCTGAGTTCAGTTTTTATATGAACAAAATCACATTAAATGCCCTAATTTTGAATTAACAAGCTGCAAAATACAATTTTCATTAATCTTAAAACTAACATGAAGTAGATGAAACTCTTTTGGGCCCTACAGCTTGGTAGAGAATTACCTGGTGCAACAAGTTTGGTGGTGATCATCTTGTCAGGTTTCTTGTCAGTTCGGTCCTTGATTGCCTCTTTGTAACCATGGGCAAAAAAAGTCATGGAGAATGTGGTGCCTTCAATCTGACATTTAAAAAAATCGATTACAAAACCATTGCTTACTGCCCACAACATATTGTATTCAGAAGTTTAAGTTAATTCAACCTATCCGTACATTGGGTGTTTTTTTTTACCCAAGAGCTCAGTTGTTACATATTTTATGATACTTGTAGTGGGAATCTTTCGTATCAACTATATATGTTCCTCAAACAATTCAATTCTCAAAATGATTTGATGTGACATTAAGAGAAAAATTTATTATTTTATTGACGAAATTTGTTTGTTTATTGAGAGTTTTAGGGCACTTGCAACTGCTATGGTCATTTAAAAGCCCAGGGGTAAGTAAGATGATAGGCAAGTTAAAAGAATAGCCATACTTTGACCATGCCAGGGATGTTTCACAGAGAGATGATTTACAGGGAAAAAAATATCATCTCTCAAAAAAGGTGACAAAGTGATGATTTACTGGAAAAAAATATAATCTCCAATGACAAAGCAGGACACACAAACAGATAATGGCCACCGCCAAAATCATGCACCATTGTGGTCCGAGGAGACCCAGGATATTCTACCGCCCTTTGTGTACAAAAGTACTCAGTCCTAGATAGCAATTGACCCTGTAGTTAGGTACCATAGTGCAAAAACATGGGGGGGATGACCAGAAGTCTGTGACGACGACAGGCAGGAACAAGACTGAGCTAACAGAAACAAAACAGCTGTGTGCTTGCTAAGATAAGATAAGATAAGATAAGATAACTTTATTGATCCCTCAACGGGAGCACTGGAGAGAGTGCTGGAAAAGTAAGTTGACAGGTGAAGCCAAAAGATAAACAGAGAAAGCGACCACCAGAGGCGCTCGCAAAAATGTCTTTTATCAAAGATCAGCAACAAACACATTGTAGGTGTGAGTTGCTTGAGATCTTGATAAAATCATTATGTAGCTCCTATATATTGACGAAAAGGCCACTTCTAAACACCACTGTTTTTTTAAGAATTAGGGGTCATAACAGACCCCAATCTCAAAGAGGAAAAAACTAAATATTCCTAGCTGCACATCAGGCGGTTTTTTTTAGTACGCACAGTCACTCACATATGGAGACGCACACACAATCAAACACATGCAATATCTTTCTCTCTGTAGGTAGTTTTTGGGGTAGAAAAATACACTAGATGTACAAATAAGGTAAAAACACACATACAGTTAGGGTTAAAAAGATTATTGAGGATTCAAAAGTGATAAGATAAGCATTATGTAAAAAACCTAAGTAGTTATATACAAAATTAACACCTAAAAGAACCATATCAAGTGATTAAAATGATACCCCTTTCACTAAAATGCACACCTGCTCTCTTGTAGGGCCTCCTTGTTTGAAAACTCCAAATGAGAATATGTGGGGATACTGAAAACAAAATTTCCAAAAAATGACAATTAAAAAAATGTTTTTCCATAGGTGTTTCCTCCCTTAATCATTCATATTTTAAACACACTCTTTTTATCTCATGTTTATGAAATCAACCTTGGGTTAAGATGAAAAAGAAAAGCTTAAAAATAGCAAAAAGAGGAAAAAAACAAAGTTGTATTAGTGCACGAGCATATTTATAGTACCTACAACAAAACCATAAAATACATTAAACAATAGTTTCCACTATATTATGTACATTTCTAAATACTTCAATTCTCTCAATTCCAACCTTGAAATTGTTTTGGCTAGCTGAATAGTCCTAGTTCAAGTATATTTCCCAAAAAGTTGTTGCTTTTAATGCTTTTTCATATTCTATGTATTAGAGAGAAAAAAAACCCTGCCTGAATATTTTGTCCTTGTGTGAAAAATCAAAACAATCAATCTTTTGTACTTGTTTTACTTAACCAAGACAGAGCGTCCAACCCAGAAATCAGAATCAATGGTCGAATGAGTAAAGATTTGTACCTTTCCATAATCTTACTCTCCAATGTAATGTATATGGCTATGAACAACACCATCCTAAACTCCAGTTGTACTTTTGTACAAAATGACAACAAAGGTATTAATATTATTACAATCATCATTTTTATTACTATACTATCAACAGAAAATATAAGAAATTGGTTGTAAATTATAATTAACATTTTTTTACCTTCAACAAGAGGCTTCTGGTGAAAGACAGCTTTGACATCAGTGCAAAAATAATTGCAAAAATAATCAATCCAATAACTTCAAACAAATTCTTCTGACACATGTATGGGTTGAACTCAATCTGGGTAAAACGTGATAAAATATTTTTCATCAATTCAGTTTCTAATGGGCATATGCAATCCATAGCGTCTATAAGTTTGGTATCACCTTTGAATACTATTCCACTTATTTGGAAAAGCACAAAAATATCTTAACTTATATGATTTGTCATATGCAAGGCTTGTTTCTTGTTTTCTTTATTGAGTTTTCAAAGCAAGAACAAGAAAATGTGATAAAAGGAAGACAGAGCAAAAATGAGAAATAGTTAGATTTCTTTGAAGCAGTCACTGAAAAGAAAAACAGTTGAAACCACCATCATCAAATAATTTGATTTCTTCAGTATTTCCAAAGTGACTGCAAGCTTTTTTTTTACACAAATGAACCAATACAAACACATTATACTAACAGGTTTCTCAAGTCTTTTAGTTGCAAGGAAATCTCTTGTGGATCGGGTGACAACAGACTTGTCACTGCCAACAAATGGAACACACCATTTGTTGACTTCTTTGCTGAAAAAGACTCCAGACCTTTGAAGGGAAAAGACAAGAATTAGAAATTTTAAAAAATAAAACCATGCAATATGAAGTCAAATGATTAAAAGAGGCCTCAACACCCCTCATTATACCAACACCTGTTATGCCTCTATTTTCACCTACATCCAACATTTGACTGTTGAACAGGTCAAGTACTATATAAAATCACTAAAAAACATTATATTACCACCTGCCAATGACTCATTTGCAGCACATGACGTGTATTGTGTAATTAGTTCTCTTTATAGATACCACAAGCATAAAATTTTGTTTTTTAGAGAGCTGTAGACTGAAGGATATGGGTAACATCATAGCAAATAGGAGGTGAAGATGGATTGGGCTTGTTTTAAGAGGAAAGGAAGATTCAATTGCCAGAACAGCTCTCCGCTGGATACCTGAAGGAAAGAGAAGACAGGGAAGGCCAAGAACGACCATGAGGAGGACTGTGGAGAGGGAGATGAAGGGGTTGGGACAGACATGGGGTTCTCTGGGGAGGTTGGCGAATGTCAGGAAGGAATGAAGGGCTTTGTTGTAGCACTAGACATCACTTGGTGTAATGGGTAATAGTAGATAGATAAAAATTTTGTCATTACCTAACTAAAACTTCCTTGGCAGAACACCTCTCAAATGCTCACTTGACACTTTGCTCCCTTTGCCAGTGGGTCACTCTTGTATTCAAATGCATTCCCTGTAGCCCTACAGACAGTGAGTCGCAGTCCCTTCCACCTTCGTTACAATCATGTTACCCAATACCATTACTCCAATCTCACCCCACTTTGTTTTCCCCATAGCGGAATAATGAGGATCGAGATTGCCTCACGAAAGAAAAAAAGATCACAGAAGAAAAGATAAAAAATACATCAATAAAGAAACTATACCTATCCTCAAAATCTAATTAAAACTTCTATGTTAACTCTGAATTACTGACAGAACAAAATACTTTGAAAGTGACCATTACCTTTTTGGAAGGCGGTACTCATATTTTGGCATAGGGTCAGGAAACAGACTCTTTCTCAAAGGTTTCAACTCATGCATGTGAGCAAAGCCATACACAGCAGACTCAAATGTGCCGGTATTTATAGCACTACCCTATATGAAGGAAGATTTTTTTTAATGGTTAATTTTATAAAATAGCAAAAGCATTAAATAAAAATCAAGCTCAAACAAGTTCAATTAAAATCTTAAAACTCAACGATTCAGCCTCAAAAGATCAGTTGGTACAGCATCTGACAATCACTCAGCTCTAAATCATTGTGTTATTTGGCACAATTTTGATCCTAGTCCAGGGCCCTCCTCGCCATCTAGCAGTAAATGAGGAGGAGACATGTCTGTTTAGACATGGCAAAAGTAAATTTGATGTAGCAAGCAATGAAAAATTACCACTGTAGGCTAAGTACGCCTAAAAATCAGGACTGTACCACTGAAACCAAATGCTCAGTCATTGAGTATGGGTCTCACTTTAACTAAGAAATATCATCCCCAACTGCTATTGAATACAAACCAGTCAGTATAAAATATCAACAAATATTTTGAAACAATTAGATTTCTTTGAATGTAACCTGACAAGGTAATTGATCTGGAAGAGATATTTTCTCATTTATATGATGAACTGATTCCAAATTTTTTTACATTTTCAAAATGATGCTTTGGGAATATTATTTAAAATCAAAGCATGCGATGTCAAAGTAATACAGTAAGCCCACCAACTGAAATAAATCATTTTTATTTGATTGTAATTAACAAACCTTTGGCCCTGGTTTAAATGCCACAAAGCTCTCTATGTTGGTAACTTCTCCTGTGAAGAGAAAAGAAAATAAGTAGTCCATCTATTTCATAAAGAGCCATGCTTAAACCTTATAAGGATATAGACTCAATGCCATAAAAAATTCTTCAAAGCCTCAAAGTCTAACTTCAGAGACCGCCAGATGAAAGTGTTGAATATTCTATAGGCCATCTATCTGCAAAGATTCTACATTCTCATTGGAGAGAACAAAAGCATTTTTACATTTAAATTCACAGATGAAAGAGAATATTTAACAAAACACAAAAGTTATAAGAAAGAAAAAAGTTATAGCACATAGATTTTTTATCCTCTTATTTGTCACAGATCCCTATTCCCATGATCAACGTCTAAAGTTTTTTTTATCATTTCTGATTTTCCCATGCTCCTCACTCACATTTTTTGTCCCAAACTGTTAGACAGTATATAAAACAATAGAAGCCTAGAACCCTTTCCTTCTCCTGAGTTACATGGTACTGGTTGAATCCCCCCTTCCCTACAAAATCAAACCCATGAAATTTAAAGTTTAGACCTTTGAACTGTTTCTTTGTATAGGAAATTCCCATCTCTGCAGGGATGCTATCAAAACCAGTGGCACCAATTATAAAGACTCCTTTTTCCTTGGCTTTTCCATTGTACATGAGTTGCATTCTTTCCAAAAACTGAAAATGAGCATTGTTATTTCTATCAAAGAGAGATAAATCATAATTTCATCACTTCCTATAACTTTCTCCTTGTGTCTATTGAACCCATAGAATACATGAATAGCAATAATATCAACACTAGGTTATATACTTATGAGAATTTTCATAAGCTGATGTGACAATGATACTGTTCATGATAGGGGAGTTGATATCCACCTGTCAATCAGTCTCAGTGGAATGCTTGAGATCTGGTCATTTCAACTACCAATTGTCAACCTTTTTAACACACCCTCATACAAGTTTTTCCCTTCCATTCGGTGAGACAAAAATGAAATTGTAAGAATTACACTACCTTATGTGTGGTCTTGTAAAAAAAAGCATATAAAGTTTGTGATAAAAGTGCATACATTTTACAGTAGTAAAAAAAATTCAGATCAGACCTGTGGTTCTCCACTGATGTCCAAATGGTTGGCTCCACCTTCAATACAAGCTTTCACAACCTCCTCTCCATAGAAACGATACTAATTGGTGTGTGGGATGGGGAGGTTGATTACAAAAGGATTATATTAGATACCTTTTTCTTCAAAAACATTTTTCTAAAAACCAAATTGAAACAGAAATGATTTATTAACAACAGAGAAATCAGCTCACCAACAAAAACAAAACAAAAACATACAACAAAAAAAACGCTTAAAACCAGCATCAGGACTTTTGTTTAAATAAAGCATAAAGACAACGCTTCAGAGAGAAAAAGAAGACAGATTACAAAAATAAGATGATGGATTGGGAGAGAAGCTTTTTTATGAAGTATTTATTGACACAAAATTTATCAATTGGATATAACTTAATAGACTAAATGAAATAAGCTGACACAAAATTAAAAAAAAAAAAAAGAACTAACTTGTGGGGAGGATGAAACTAAGAAACTAAACTGAATGATTCCTACCTAGAATCAGGCTGAATTAGCAAGGATTGTTATAAAAAGATTTACTTACAGGACCCACACAGTTCAAGACAACTTTGGATTGCTGGGCCATCTCCAACAAAGATTGGTAACTGCTTGTATCAGCAATCAAGATGGCAGTTTCTTCAATATTCTTCCCTGAAGAAAATGAAAATTTCACATTGTAATTTTTAATAAATATTTGCAAAGCAAGATACCTTTAAAGATGTGAACTCTATGTTGCCATGATTTTACATTTGAAATCCTTTTACCAGTTTTAAAAGCTTACTTTCTGTTTCCTTCTCCATCTCTCTTGCACTTACAGCTTCAATAAAAGCCGGTGATTGAGAGAGAGTGGAGATAAAAATGTGACAACAGTTAATGGGTCGATGCAGTCAAAACTTTCTTAATTTCCTTCAACCCCTTTTCTATTCTTTCACATTGGAGGGAAGTTAATTTCAAGGAGGCTCAAAGTCTCAGAGGGTGATGAAATATGGAATCATTTTCCTGTTTGAAAGAATTTACCATTTGCAAACAAGAGGAAAAGCTAGATGATAGAAATAGAATGAGACAGACAAACCAAGAGGAAGTTAAAAAGGAGACGATTAGTATCGAAAATAATGAATATCAATAAATGTAGGCTTGCACTGACACAAGCTGTATGATAAGGCAGAGAGAAACAGGTTTCAA
>JAUEKZ010000688.1:0-7500 GCA_031471865.1 Melibe leonina | reverse complement strand
CCACGACTCGATGTCAAGTCAGTATTTATCGACAGTGGCATCATTTTTCCGAGGGTAGAGGTCGGGTCCATTTTCCAAGCGGCAGGTATGACAGGCTTGCTTTCGTTTTCCTCCTCCCTGGTGTGGAACATCATATGCATGGCAAGGGCATCTTTGTTGGTGAAGACCTCCCCGCACACAGAACAGCTGAGCTGTTCCATCATGGCGGATATAGCGCTTGAGGAAGAGGCTGCTCGAAGACCGTACTCCGACACAAGGCGCCTGTATTGTCTTTGGTCCATGTACAGTCCGTAGGAGTCAAACGCGAACAGAGTGCTCAAGCCTGTGGTCAAGTCAGATGGTCCTAAATGGCTCAAATCATCTTTGGTGGAATTTGGAGACCGGGGCATTACGGGAATGGCCGATTCCACCAGAGAGCTGCTTCTGGGAAGGGCCACAGCAGCTGCTGCCGCCTTACTCATCAAAGCAGCCTGGCTGCGGATGGCGTTGATCATGGCCTTTTCCCGTAATTCTCTCTCGAATTTTTCCCGTGGTGTGGGGTTCTCCGGATTCGCAGATATGGCCGCTGTGGGGAGAGCGACGCAGGACTCGTTCTTTGCGCGGAGCAACATGTGCATGGCGTAGGTATCTCGGCTTCCGAATACGACATCACATCCGTCGCAGCGGAAAGAGTTTTTCTCACCTTCAAAGCAATGAAGCCCGAAGCGTCTGGTATCAAGAGAGTCCAGACTTGAGTCCAAACCCGCTTTGAGGAGATCATGGGGAGAACTTGCCGATGTTCCCAGAGAGGATTGTCGGAGAAAGTCATGTGAACCGAGACCGGTAGACGACTGGCCGAAAGATAGGTAAGGGGATTGTGCTGATTTCATGGAATAGCCCCCTCCCGGAGGGCGACCTCTTCTGCTTATGTAGCGGAGCGGGCCTGAGGCGTGGGATGTTGGGGTCAGGGGTTCTTCGCTGGAGCTGCCGCTGTCTTTGGTATCTGGGCGTGATTTGCTGGGGGAGTGATCGTTGGCGAAGGCTGTACTGGCATCGCCGTTGTTGTTTTCTTCGCTGTTGTTTGCCGTCGGGTCGTCGGCGGGCTCTTGTTTGATGACGATGTCTTTGAATTCCTGTCCTATGTTGCTGTTGTCCATGGTGACGCTGGTGAACTCTGTGGACGATAAATAGTATTAACTACATGACGAATTGTCAGAATAAGATGATGATGATGATGATGTTGATGATGATTTTGACAATAATGATTACATTGATATAAGCAATTATGATAATGAAAATAATTATAATGATAATGTTGATTATGATAACTGTAATAAACATAATGATGATGATGATAGTGATAATGACGACGACGACGGTGATGATGATAATGATGATGATGATAAGGAGGAGGAAAATCACGATGATGATGATGTTGTTGTTGTTGTTATTCATATTGTTATTATTATCCTTATATCTGGGGTATTTTCTTTAATTTACACCAGTGTCTGTGAAATCGGTTCTTAATATTTTGTGTGTGTGTGAGTGTGTGTGCGTATGTGTGTGTGTGTGTATGTGTGTGTGTGTGTGTGTGTGTGTACATGTATCATTGTTTATAATTTTCGATTAGATATATGTATAAGAACAGATAAGTTTTGAAAGTTTTGGTGTCCCTAACATTGAAAGGGTTAACGCTGTCCTCCTGGTGTCGTGTGACTGGGGAGAATACAGCTACATTGTTGGTTTCAACAACAGGTCGAAATACCGACCTACGGTTTAACCCTTGCAATGCTACAAGCTGCTAAACTAGAGTGTACATCGAAATCCTCAAAATCTGCCTGTTACCATACCAGATAAATCAGATTTCACTGAGTTGACATATCTATGCCAAAAGCCTGGAATTCAAGCTTATGATATGATATTTCAGCTCACTTAACTGTAATAAACATAATGATGATGATGATGATGATGATGATGATGATGATGATGATAGTGATAATGATAATGACGACGACGGTGATGATGATAATGATGAGGATGATAAGGAGGAGGAAAATCACGATGATGATGATGTTGTTGTTGTTGTTATTAATATTGTTATTATTATCCTTATATCTGGGGTATTTTCTTTAATTTACACCAGTGTCTGTGAAATCGGTTCTTAATATTTTGTGTGTGTGTGAGTGTGTGTGCGTATGTGTGTGTGTGTGTATGTGTGTGTGTGTGTGTGTGTGTGTACATGTATCATTGTTTATAATTTTCGATTAGATATATGTATAAGAACAGATAAGTTTTGAAAGTTTTGGTGTCCCTAACATTGAAAGGGTTAACGCTGTCCTCCTGGTGTCGTGTGACTGGGGAGAATACAGCTACATTGTTGGTTTCAACAACAGGTCGAAATACCGACCTACGGGTTAACCCTTGCAATGCTACAAGCTGCTAAACTAGAGTGTACATCGAACTCCTCAAAATCTGCCTGTTACCATACCAGATAAATCAGATTTCAGTGAGTTGACATATCTATGCCAAAAGCCTGGAATTCAAGCTTATGATATGATATTTCAGCTCACTTAAATCTGATTTAATATCTGGTAAAAGTACACGTACATTTTGGAGATTCTGAATGCTCTGTCGTTAGAAGCAAATCACGCTGTGAAAGGGTGAAGACGCAGGCGCTCTCCCTCACGAACAAAGTGACAATGTGCTTTCTTTCATCAATTGAAGAGACGGAGCGTAATATCATTACCAAGATACGAAGCTAAGTTTTGTTTATTTTGTTATTTTGTTATTTTGTTTAGTCTTGCTTGTCCTGATGAAGACCGTTGGTCATAACGTTGCTTTTATGTTTGTTTCGCTTTGTCTTTGACCCACTATACTGGCATGTTAATCACTCCCTTTGTTTCACCTTTGATAACCACTGACCTAGCGATCCCCTCTCTTTTTACACTTTCTTTCTTGAATGGGAAGGAATTTTATTTGCGTTTTCAATTTTTTAAATATATTTATTTATTTAACGTCACGTTGTAAGTATGAGACTGACAACTTATTTTTGGGATTCACCCACTGGGGCCTGACCCTCAGAAGCTGGGATTGAGTCTGGTTTACTGCCTTTTGTCTGAGGTTCAGCTGAGCTAATTTCGATTTTACCGAATGAAATAGACTATATAAGTACCACGAAAATAATGCGATGGTATTAAATTGTCCGTGAAAAAAAAAGGGGGAAATGAAATCCTTTCATTTATTCCTCAGAAGAATTTGTACCATCGGGCCTGTCCCAAAAAAGAAGACTGTGATATCAGAGACTTTAACCCTTTCACTGCGAGGTCTCATTCAAGCCCAACTGAATTATATGCAAAATCTTAAAAATGAACGTTTTCTTACCAAATAAATCAGATTTCATTGAACTGACATATGCCAAAAGCCCGATTATCAGGCTATTGGCATAGATATGTCAGTTCACTGAAATCTGATTTATTTGGTATAAGAACAGGCAAGTTTTGAGGGTTTTGGTGGCCTTAGCGGTGAAAGGGTTAGCAGCCGAACAATGCATTGATTGATATCCAGATGATAGGGGGAATGTGGACAGCCTCTTTCTTAAGCTGATAACTGGATATCAAAATCTTCAAGATCTGTCTGTTCTTATTCCAGATAAATAAGATTTCAGTGGACTGACATAGTCTATGCTAAAAGCCTGAAGTTCAGCATATGGCAGTCCACTGAAGTTTTACTCTTCTGGTGTAACAAGACGTTGTTTTTCAAGATTGTGCATGTTCTGTTAGGTTAGAATTGGACCCAGCAGTGAAAGGGTTTTTAAGAAAATTGGAGTCCTAGTATTCTCGCAGTCCGTGTTGAGTAGAGGAAGTTACTCTTATTGGCAAGGAAAATTCGGACAGAGAAGGAGAGAGAAAGAAGAGGGGGGGGGGGAGAGAGAGAGAGAGAGAAATAGAAAGAAGGAGAGAGGAAGTGAGGGGAAGGAGAAGAGCAACATTGTGTATGCGTATGTTAAAACTATTTTACATATTTTCCGTTATCACGGATATTAGAACTGATTGCTTATTATGCATAGACTATAGCTTACCTATTACTTATACGACTATAGGCTGGTTTATCATTTGTCATTGCACCATGATAATTTACCCATCAGTTAGTCAGCGTCCGCTAAAAAAAATACCATTATCATAGTGGAAATTGGTTGGTTTTATAGAAACGACTGGGTAAGTCGAGGCTTCGTGTCTTCATGAGGCAACCACCGCCTATCGATCAGCCAAAGTCAAAGGTTATAAATATTACATGCAAAGCCGGGCCAAATCTAGAAGAGCCACCAAAAAACGTGAATTAAATTTTGATGCGGAACAAATGTAAAATCGAACGCTAATACATACTAGACTGAACGGCCGACAGCACTTTTATTGCGAGTGGCAGTGGGCGTGGCGCGTCTACGTAGTGAGATAAAGGGCTGTACCAACAACAAAAAAAGCAAAGCAAAAAGAACCAAAAAAATAATAAAATAGGGAAGTAAAGTAGTTATGCCTCAGAAAAGGACTCGAACCCAAAGGGATAGGCACGATGTGTTGCACTGCAGTTTATAACTGTTCATTATATTGCAGAAATATTGTAGTCAGTGAAGGTGAACTATGACCTTTTGCGATGAAATACATAATATGTATCTATGTTGTTAGTGTTTGAAATTACCTCATATTCGTTTTGCTGGTCCGGTGTCTAAGTATCCCCCACCTAAGATGATATGACCTCAAATGTTTTAAAAAGTGGAGGCTTATATAGCGCTGATATCCACGAATTGTGCTCATTGCGTTTCACACTTTCCCCGGCCAACAGCAAACATTGAAACACATAGGACAATACAAGCACCTGTTAGGCGTGTTACAATTTGTTTGTGTGGACAAAGACACTGATGTATGGAGGGCCAGGTACCCATTTTACTGCTGGATCGAGAGTGGGGTTTTCTGGTCCCGGAAACAAATCTGCCTCTGAAGGGCATTGAACCCGGGACCTTCAGCACAGCAGTCTGTGTCTCTACCAACTGAACTAATGCGCCCAAAAAAGGGCCCACATCCATCCATCCATGTCCGAAGAGAACATAATATGAATACAACCCTCGATAACGCCCATTGAGCAACAAAAACAAACAAAAAGACATGAAGACATGAAAGAAAACAATGTACGAACAAGCAAGTCATCAGCCAAATGACAAATATGACCTAGGTCGCATTCATCCACAGAAAGCTTTCTATTTACTGTACAAGAAACTAAAAGTAAAGGGTTGGATTTTTTTTTGGGGGGGGGGGGGGGGTTAAACCCAATACGATAAGGAGCTTGAATATTTTAGAGTCATCGTTAAACAAGAAAGAAGATACATTTTCATGCTTATCCCCCCTAGTGATCGTGACGACATTTGTAAGAAGAAAAAAATTTCGGCCTGAAAAATTGATGACTTCTGGGGCGAACAAAGTTCTGAAAAATCGACCAACTTCTTCTATGGTGACAGAATAAGCTTGAAAGGTAGATGAGGATGTAAAAAAGGACACAAGAAGCCAGTAGTACTGGACAAAGGGTTGGGTCGATATGTAAAAAAGTTTTAGAAAAAGGCGGGTTGATTATAAGATGTGGGAAACTAACTAACTCATGATAGAATAGAATTTGAATTTAATAGAAATATAATAGACAGATAGGCCGACGGATAGATACACAGTGTGGCAGGCAGGCAGGTACGTATGTAGGTAGGTTGGCAGACAGGTAAGTAGGTATGTATTAAGGTAGGCAGGTATGTAAGTAGGTAGGTATGCAGGCAGGTAGGTAGGTAGGTATGTATGTATGTATGTAGGTAAGTAAGTAGGTAGGTAAGTATGTAGGTATGTTGGTATGTATATATTTAGGTAGGCAGGTAGGTAGGTAGGTATGTAGGTAGGTAAGTAGGTAGGTAGGCAGGCAGGCAATCCAGCCAGGTAAGTAGGTAGGTAGATAGGCAGGCGTGCAGCCTGGTAGGTAGGTAAGTAAGTCATTAGGCAGGTAGGTATGTAAGTAGGTAGGTAGGCAGGCAGGCAGCCAGGTAGGTAGGTACGTAAGTAAGTGGTTAAGATTCTACAACAATATAAATGTTTGGACCAATTGACTGAAGATCGACTAGGCAAAAGATAAGAAAGAACAATGACCATGGGAGCTTGTTGTAGACGTGAGCTCGAGAGGAAATGGGGAGGGGGAGGGGCTGGGGGGAGGGGGGGGGGAGAGCGGGACCATAATAATTAATAACAGAATAAGATAGCACAGTAAAGCATCATACAAAAAAGATACTTATAGGAAAGAAGAGAAGACGGGTTCATTATAGAAAACCATTCATTCAGAAAACATCCTGAGGTGCGGGTTTTTACGAATGAATCATGTCGGGTCTAATCTCTCCCTCATTCAATATTCAGCATGGCTTCCCTGCCTGGGCAAAGACGTATGAATTTGAGGCCTTCAATTATGCATGCGCCTCGTTCGACAATTAGCTGAGTGCTTCTGAGAACAACGCTAAATTATAAATGAGCGCGTCCTTGCTTCCCATCCATATTTCAATGAATTAAGTTTTTAAAAGGGGTTGGTTGTTTGTGTGTGTGTGTGTATGTGTGTGTACGTGTATGTGTGTGTGAATGTTTGTGTGTGTGTGTGTTTGTGTTATTTGATGTACGTGTGTGTGTGTACGTGTGTGTGTGTGTGTGTGTGTTAGATGAATTACGTGTGTGTTTGTGTGAATGTGTGTGTGTGTTTGTGTTAGTTGGTTTTCGTGTGTGTTTGTGTGTGTGTTTGTATTACTTTATGTACGTGTGTGTTTGTGTGAGTGTGTGTGTGTGTATTTGTGTAAAAGTGCGTATTTAAGTGTGTTAGTGCAAGTGTGTATGCGTTGTGTGTGTGTGTGTGTGTGTGTGTGTGTGTGTGTGTGTGTGTTTCCGTCTTTGTTTGTGAGGGAATAAAATGTTTGGGTGGGGCGAGGGGCGGGGTTTAGAATTGATAACGGATTGCAGTAGCGTGGATGTGGTATCGGCATAAGCGGTGTTGATGGTGCTGCTGGTTGCGGTGGTGCTGCTGGTTGCGGTGGTGCTGCTGATTGTGGTGGCGGTTATAGTGATGGTGCTGGTGGTGCTGACGGTGGTGATTGTTGTAGTGGTGGTGCTGGTAGTAGTGGTGCTGATGGTGGTGGATGTGGTGACACTAGTAGTAGGGTTAGTGATGGTGGTTGGGTTTGTGTTAGTGGTGGTGCTGGTGGTGGTGGTGGTGGTGGTGGTGCTGGTGGGTTTTTTCTTCTTTGTTGTTTAGGCTAGCGTTCGTTGTTGTTACCGTGGTGATCAACAGGGAAGAAGAAATAGCTTAGCTTTTCCCTTTTCTCTCATGTAGTAATGAACTGTTATCTAGTTAACTTTGAATTTAAATGTCCTAGATTGTTTTTCTTCCCACTGTAACAGCAATATTATAAAAGAAATAAAATAGTCCTGCCTTTTTAGAATTCTCCTATATACCTTTGAGAAC
>JAUEKZ010000577.1:0-19416 GCA_031471865.1 Melibe leonina | reverse complement strand
TAGCCAATCTGGTAAACTAGGTTACGGAGCAAACATCCATCATGGCGGCGGGACATCAAAAACCGAAGAGTGCCCAGATTTCAGTAAACTGATATATATGCCAAAAGCCTGAAATAAAAGAACAGGCAAGTCTTGAAGATTTTGGTGTCATTAGCAGTGAAAGGGTTAATTAAGTCCGCAGTCAACTTAGATTGGACAAAATTGAGCATAAAACCAGCTGAGGCAAACAAAGACTTAATATTTCAACAAAAACCTGTCTAACTCACTTTGAAATATTCCACCCCAGATCTCTTTAGCAGGTCATCCAGTTCTACGAATTTTGGAGGATCAGTCATATGCGGTTCTCTTTGATCCTCTGTTGTATCATTCATCATCCATGCACGAACCATCTTTGGAACCTCAGGTGTTTTTTCACTGTGGCTAAGTAGCTTTGAAACGAGTCCTCAGATAAAAGTGAACGAGGAATTTTTGCTTTTCGGCAATACACTTAGTCTAGTCTATCTAACAATGATCCAGCATCTAAGAGTAAAACTCATATGTTTGCGTGATGCTTCTAGAAGTCTAGCTTGAGACAAGACCAGAGACTTGCTTGACAAGTTGTCAGTTAGCAGGCCACAGTAGTCAGTCAACGTCAACAGACCCAGTTTATTTTAAAGCAGTTATCTACTATTTCAATCCAGTTACCCAAAATCCAAGTCTATACCCAGCTCTAATATATACTTGATAGAGACAGGTCTCTAGATAGTTATCTAGTTTAGATTCTAGATATCTGGTAGATAGAATAGATAGTTGATTTGCATGTTGTCCGCTCAGGGCAGGGCAGTTACTCTAAAGGTCAAGGCCGGGTTTGATCGGTCCTGGAGAACACTAGATGGACCGATGTAACCCCATACGTTCTTACTACAGGCCATTGAGCCGCTTAGAGAACCCAGGCCAACTTTGCTTGTTTTCGTATTTATCTGTTCCTTTTGTCCCGTTTGTCTTGACAAAGACCTTTGGTCGAAACGTCGCTTGTCTTGTCTTTGTAATTATATATGGGCCTTTATTCACTCCTTTTGATTCATCATCTTCTTTTTGTTGACCACAATAAAATTGTGGGACAGGAACAGGTCTTGGCAAGAATTATGCCGTAGTTCATATCATGAATTACCGGGAAGCTAAAAGTAAGTGACCCATGGACCCGGAGCTTATGCCGGTTTTTTTGTAGCGTGAAGCGGACAAATAGCAATGGTTGCCATCCTCTGGATAGGACGCTGGTCTGTCGAAGATTACTTTCCCAATCCCAAATTGTGGATTAGTACCCATTTTACACCTGGGTGGGTTGAGGCAATTGGGAGTAAATTTCTTTCCCGAGGAAAACCGAAGTGCCACTGTAAGGAATCGAACCCAGAGCCCCCGGGTTCTGTGCTGCGTCGCTACCATTTAGGCCACCGCGTCTCCTATGCCGGGAAGCTAACCACACCCCCAATTCATGTCAACATTGGGCGATTACAATGCTTCGATTTGACATATTATTATTATCAATAATTACTGTTATTACGGTAAGGGGTCATGTCGTGTGTGTGTGTGTGTGTGTGTGTGTATGTGCGTTTGTGTGTGATTGTGTGTGTATGTATGTGCGTTTGCGCTTGAGTTCAGAGTATTATTTATCATCGAGCATCATTATATTTTCTACACTCAATATCAATACGGTATTATATTGTATTACTACACTTTGTCATACCCAGAGCTAGTGTGTTTCACGATAGGTTAGCGGTTGCACAAATATTTTAACCCTTTCACAGCGGGACCAGATTTTAACCAAACTGAAGCATGTAAAATCTTCAAAACTAATGTGTTCTTATACTTATACCAGATAAATCAGATTTCAGTGGACTGACAAATGCCAAAAGCCTTGAATGAAATTCAGACTTTTGGCATATTATGTCCGTCCACTGAAATCTGATTTATCTAGTACAAGTACCTGGACATCTTGAAGATTTTGGTGTCCTTAGCACTGAAAGGGTTCCCCCACGTTCCCCCACAGAGTCGGACTAGAGTCAAGCTCAACAGGGTCTTCTTTCCCCAATCATTTCATCATGGTTATTGTTTTTAATTGGGATCCCCATACATGAACTGTGACCTATATTATCATTTGCCTTTTATTTCTATCCACCTGCACCGATTTTTCTTAGAAATTATTTTGATTAATTCAATCATTGTCGATAAGCGTATTTTTGAGAAGACATTAGGGCGAGAAGTTTAATGTACTTTTTTTAGCCGGCCAGTCAGGTTAGTCTCAATAAGAGAAACTTTGTCATCCCTTAGTTTGTTTGTTTATTTATTGAGAGTTTTAGGGCACTTGCAACTGCTAAGCGCCCAGAGATAAGTAAGATGATAGGCTAGTTAAAAGAATAGCCAGACTTTGACCCTGCCATGGACTTTTCACAGAGAGATGATTTACAATGAAAAAAATATGATCTCTCAAAAAAAGGCGACAAACAGGTGATTTACAGGGGAAAAAAAACCACATCTTACAAAGCAGGACACACAAACAGCTTATGGCCACCACCCACATCACAACTATTAGTATTAGGGTCCAGGGAGACCCAGAATATTCTACCGCACTTTGTGTACAAAAGTACTAGGTCCTTCTAGATAGCGAGTGACCCTGTAGTTAGGTACCCTACCACAGTGTAAAACATGGGAGATGACAATAAGTCTGTAGGGAAAACAAGCAGGACCAAGACTGAGCTAACATACATAAAAAAACAGATGTGTGTGTGTGTATGCTTGTTAAGAGTGCACTAGAGAGAGTGCTGGAAAAAGTAAGATGATAGATAAATTCAAATAATAAGAAACAGAACTAGCGCCCACCTGTAATAAACAGACTAATCATTAGACTATACACACAGAATCAAGGGAGTTAACCTCTTTGTTATTTCTAGAAACCGAATTGTGAAAAATTAATTACAGCAGGAAAGTGGGTACTTGGCCCTCTCCATACGGCAGTGTCCTTGTCCGATGAATAAATGGCAATACGTGTACGCCTAACAGGCGCTTGTTTTGTCCTATGTGTTTGAAATGTTGGCTGCTGACACAGAGGGATCAATTCCAAACTGTTTGATCGTCATTTGCGTATACATATATATCTCTGCTTCCTGTTACATGACGTATACAGTATACCAGTGCCTGTCTGTACTGTAACATTGTAAAATAATTTTATTTCTCCTAATAATAGATACAAAACAGTTGTATGTGTGTTAAGGGACCAAAGGAGAGTGCTGGAAAAAGGAAGATGATAGCCAAAAGAGAAGCAACAGAAGTAGCGTTCACAAGAACAGGTAGGATGAAGACTGAGCTATCAGAATATAGAAAAAAAGCTGCGTGTATATAGTTAATAAAGAGGACCGGAGAGAGTGCTAAGTAAAGCAAGTTGATAATAGAGATACGTGAAGCCAAAAGGGAAGAAACAGAAGTAGCTCTCCCACAGGAGACGCCCGCCGACCAACCGTTTCTATGGCTTTGTTTCGTGTGGTACTGCCTATATTAATATCATTTCTAATCTAGCTCGTTAGAAAACTAGACCTACCAGTCAAGAGGCGGACGCTTATTCAGCTACGGTGCCAACAGTGTATTTGTTCGTTTATTAAGCTTAAAAATATCTTTCCCTAACTCGACCAGCATTCCTGTAAAAGAGCGAGTGTGGAATGCACAAAAATAAACAAAGGATTACAATGAAAAAGATTGCAGAAACTTTAATATAACCCCCCCCCCAAAAAAACAAAAACAACACCAGAATAAAAATCACCCATTCTTTATTATTCAATATAGATCATTTATAGTGGATACTTGAAGTAAAAAAAAATATGTGTCCCATGGTATCATACTTGATTTGCATACACTACACACATACACAAGAATTCATGTCAGAAAAAAACCAAGACTTTCACACTGATCCCACTCATCCATGACACAAAAATGACATTAATTATTAATATTTTCATGAGAAAGCAGCGGTTAGTCATATCAATTAAGAGCACATTTTGCAATCAATATTATTTTATGAAGCATATTATTATAATTATATTCATACAGGTAGGTATAGGTATAGTAGTTTATCATCATCATCACATAGCATGACCAAAAAACAACCAATCCCTCATTCTACTTGTGCATCTGTAACTGTAACACTTTGTGAGATACAATTTGATCATAAAGTATTTTATTCAGTCTATATCAATATCAATATCAAGCGCAAACAACATTCAGCAGTGCTTGATCAAGAGAAGGAATCAAATATGAGACACATCACAAATGTGAATATTTACCGTTCAAACATAAATAGTCTTCATTTTAGACCAATAAGCTGTAGCCAACAAACCTAAAGCACATAATTTCATTCTTAGGAAAAAAAAAAAAAAAGAGAAGCCAAAATGGGTTTCAAACCTTCTAATTTATCCACTATTTGTTGACTCACTCTCTTATAACGAGTTAATCATTGCACAGGATGAATAGAAAGTGTCATATATAAAACTCTGCTAATAATACTTTCCAATCAGGACTGGAATTGGATCGATGTTATTGTTAGATAGAATCATAAAAAGAGAGAAGAACTTTTTAAAATTTTTATTAGCGCCGTATTTGTCTATCACACGTCATGTTTTTTCCCCTCTTCTGCAATACCCAGTATCAGTCAGAGTGACAATGTAATATATTATAAAAAAGGAAGAGGGATAAAACACAGAAAGATTAACCACAGCTCAAGAACTAAGCCTGTTGCCAAACTACTGGGTAGAGCTGTTTGTTTGTTCAAAGTTTTAGGGCATTTTCAACTGCTGAGGATACTAGAGGTGTTTCAAAAAGACAAATAATACATATAAGAAGAGTGTGCAATTAAATTGTTAGCGATTCCCATGAGGACGACAATGAGGTGAGGTGTTCTCATGGGGAACACAATGAATGAGTGAGTATGAGCCACACATAAAGGAATGATTCAGATCAAAGCTTAACTAAACAAGTTTACTTCTTATTCAAATCAACTTACTGTCAATACGAGGTAAGCGGTTCAGCATGTATAGATAGATTATAATATAACAAAGGGAATAAAATAATTGTCACACAACCATGAAGAGACAACTAACTGAAACTAATACTAATACACATAGACATGAAAATATACAATCAGTTGGTTTTTAAAAAAATACATACTTACTCAGTAAGTTACTGAATCAAAGTAGATCTTCCTTTGTATATATAATACTTTTTACAATTTCAAGTCCAAAAATAAAACATTTACAATTTTCCTTCATAAGATGGTACTGCATTTAACAACATGTAAAAGCTAACACTAACATATCCAAGGGAAAAAAAAATAAAATCATAATTTTATTTCATCTCAACTTGCTAAATAACCAATGACACTGACATTAAGACGGTCACATCTACAAACAAAATATGCTCCACTCCAGGAAAAGGACCATAAGCTGTAACAAAATCCATTAATTCAAAAGAACTACGGTACATTGATATTGATATGTATTTGAAAACAACAAAAGTAAGGAATTTAGTTTTCGCTATCTTAGGTATCCGACAGTGATAGCTTTGTCTTATTCTTACTTCTCATCATAAGGGAAACTTATTTGTTGAGATTGTTAAAGAATCACATCAAATGCCAAGCAGGTTGATAAAAAATTAACATATAAAACAGAAACAATCTTTAAATTTTCTTACCCACCAATACCACTTTTAGTTAATAGATTTCATTTAAATAACTCCAGAAACATTGAACAACAAAGAGCTTCTTCAAAAGAAGTGGTTTTCAAACACAAGGTTGAATTCCAAGGATCATCTGAGATTTCTGAGGGATACAAGTTTTAAATTCTCAATTCAATTTCAGATGAAGAAAAATCATGAACAAGGTAGTACGTACATATCTCACAGTTCTAATTTTGACCATGCAAAATATCACCTAACTCTTCACAGATCATAGCAGGTTCAATTTGACTGAGAATTCTTTTCTTTTTTTTTTCAGATAAGAAAATCAACAAATAATTAGATAAATTTACAATTTACATGAGTGGATAGAGGGAGGGGTAAGCAGAGATCACCTTAAGTACTTGAAAACTAAGAAATAATGAAAATGATTAAATTCTTCCAACAAGCATTATTATGCATTATGAGTCAAAACAATTCGATTTCTTTGGTGTGTCTTTTATCCTGAAATGTAATTAAAAATAATATATATAAATTGTTTTTGTCCCGAGCCAGAAAAAAACTAATTCTCCAAACAGTACCATCACTTTAAATTTACAGAAAGACCAGCAACAGAAAAAACAAATAGAAAAATGAACTGGCAAAGGCGCTGGCTAATTTTAACCCATACTAAAAGACAAATGTAAGATTAGACGCCAACATGAAGACAAAATACCTTTCAAGGCCAAGTAAAAGAAGTATAAAATAATACTTCGAATGAAGTAAACTAATTTTAACTTTATTTTAAACTAGAAAGTTTCTTCGCTAAGTGTGGAGCAGGCACTGAAAACCAATGAGATAAGAAAGACAAAGAAATGTAAGAAGCAAAGGAGATAAAAAAATCAGGGAGTTGAAAAGCCGCCAGAGGAGAATATGTACTCTGGACATGGCAAATGCCAACATGCTAGGGGTGAAAGGCTGAAGATGATGACATGCCACAGCACTCATTTGTTTGTAGAGTTTCAGTTTCAGGGCCCTTTCAACTGCTAAGGTCATATCAGACCCCATTGGTAAGAATGATGATAGGTCAGTTTAAAAATGAGCAGGAATGAGACACAGCACCCATTGTCTAGATACCTGCACTGTACAGCTTGCCTATCCACTCTGTCATCCCTACACTTAGGGGAAACACAGATTGGTTGCATTAATAAAATATATATATAGGATAACAGAATTCTAACAGATCTGCTAACTACATATTTTTTGGAATGGTCACGTCTATGAAAAAAAACCCAACAGCAAAGAGTATAGGCAGATGTAGAGTTGAGCTATGACACACACACCCCAAAAGTATAAGTTTGCTGGTGTTTAAATTAAATTTTGTCGCTTTATTCAGAATAAATATGTCAACTCTCACACACAATGTGAAAATTTAGATATTCCCTAAACTCCAAGAAGTAGACGTACAACAGCGTTTACAAAGAAAGAAATTGCCCAAAACAGGCAAATTGACAGTCAGTTGGAATTTTCAGCTTCTGCAAAGAGAACTAAAGTGACAATGTTAAAATTCACAACTGCTTATAATATTACCAAGTTCAGAAGTAGAGTGACTGTAAAAGTCGACTGCTTGGCCTAAAAATAATAAGCAAAGTCGATAGAGTAGTTGAGTAGTTGACAGACCAAGAGGTACAATCAAAGACAGGACAAGATGAAGACAAATATTTTGGCCTTAGGCCTTCATCGGCACAAAGACAGGAAATAGAAATATGATTTCAAAAATAAATTCTACGGGCCCAAGTTCTCTTTATTACTTATTACATTATTGCAAAGAAACATTTTCTCTTCAATGTCAACATACAATGACCCTAGCATCTATGATGTGAAGCTAATTCTATTTATCATAAACCATACTTCCAAATTCCTTGTTTTTCTGTCTTTGTCCTGATTAAGGTCTAAAGCTGAAATGTTATTCACCTCTTGTCTTGTCTTATCTTAGTCCTTTTTGGCCTTTCCACAGCTTTATCTATTTTGAGGATTGATAAGTCTCAGAAAACTATCTTATAAGAAGTCTTTTTTTTACCTCCTCACTTCCATTACATAAACCTGGTATGTAGTTCTACATAATGCATATGACAGACAATTAATCCTGACAAATAACAATATTTCAAGCCATTTACAATAAAGATACAAACAACATGAGACATGATAACCCATTCTTCATTTAAACCACCATCATATATATATATATATATATATATATATATATATATATATCATACAAATACTTAGACATACACACAGGATTTGCAAGCTGCATCATAGACTGTGATATAGCATCTATTACACACATTGCCATCCAAAGGAATATATCAATCGCTTCTTGCACAAAAGGAAATTTAGGTGGAAATGTCTTTTTTAAAATAATTTTATAAGGACAGTGATAATCAAAAGGATATTTGCTTTGTTCAATCAATATTTTGTTTGTTTCTTGTGAGTTTTAGGGTGCTTTCAACTACTATGGTTGTATCAGTGCCCAGGGGTAAGTAAGATGATAGGTAAGTTTAAAAGGAACGTCATACTTTGACCCTGCCAGGTACATTTGATATTGAGATGATTCACAAGGAAATAACATCATTATCTCAATAAAGTGACAAAGAAATGTATCACATAAAAAAAAAACCAACGCATAATCTTCCCACAAAGGGAAGAAAGAAACAGATAATGACTACCACCAGCATAATGTATTATAGTCCAAGGAGACCAAGGGTGTTCTATTGAACTTTGTGAATACTCAGTCCTTCTAGATAGCAAGTGACCCTGACCGGTTATAGTGACCACAATGTAAACCATGGGTGATGACCACAGACCTGTTGGCACAACATGTTAACAGGCAGGACCATGACTGAGCTAATGGATAAAAAACAGCGGTGAGTGTATATTTGATTAAGAGTGCTGGAAAACAATCTGGTGATAAGTGAAGCTTAAGGAGAAGAATTATAAGAAGAGCCAAACAGAGATGCCAGAGAAGCACCAGCTTTTTCAGTCAATGATGATAAATGATGAAAATTGATAAATGATTATTAAAATGTTGTGTAAGATATATTTTCACCCAGAATGAATAGATGTCTATTGAGAGATAATCAATCCGATGATCACAGAAATTACGATCAGGGATTTCTAAACGTATAATAAGAAGAGATTTAAAAAACCAAAAAAACCAGAAGATTAAATAATCATACCAACATACTGTTGCTGTTCAACCCAATTATAAAAAGTCAACAAAGCACAAGTTGTATAACACAGTAGTGGTCAATACAAGGCACCATAACATGCTTCCTGCATTCAACGATCCAAAACTGTAGACATGGAGATCTGACATTAAGTAAGGCATTTCCGTACCTTGTACACAGGAAGCTACAATGGGAATTAATCAAAAAGGCGTACACAAATATCAATAATACTATAAGATAAAATAATAATGATATTTTTAAAAAGCAACCTGGATATACAATTTAAAAAAGATAGAAAAACATGCTTTAACTTTAACGTCAATAAGAAAAGATACAAAAAGTAAGTCTAAAAAAAAAACAAAAACAAAAAAAACCCCAAATAACAAAACAGCAAAAATCCCAGAAAATATTATATTAAGAAATTGACAGAACAAAATCAAACCAAATAAACAAAACATATATCACCCTTTGAATCAAAAATCGTAAAAAAATCTTTAAAGAGAGATATGTTGGCCATATGTAGAATTTGTATCATCAAATTTTCACCACAGATGAGCAACATAATAACCGCCTTTTTACTAGACTATCACAGTTGTCAAAAAATTCAGGAAGGCATCATATCATGGAAAAATAAGAATTAACATTAGCCTGAATCTGTGTATAAATGAACTTATTTCAAAAAATAAAAACGAGATCTACTCTATTTTCCCCATAGCTATTTTTGTGAAAGATCTGCAATATTTCATCAGAATTGTTAATTGTTGGTCCCAGGGCAGTTTCAAGGTTAAGTTAAAATGCATGTGATCTTTACAAGAACCTTTAAGACGGGTTGGGTGGGGGGAGAGAAACAGGGAAAACAATTGTATTCATGTAGAGATTGAGGCAAAGATAAATTATCCATCTTGGCAATATTTCATATGAATATGCGGCAAAATCTTTGATGATGGATGATTGGTTTTGTTCAAGGTTAATGCATATTTAGAAAGAAAACCCCTGAAAATGATTAATATTATGACCACCACCCATTTCACTCCAGCAATAACTGGGAGATATTCCAACAATAATAAAAAAAGAGGACTTTACTACAGTAATATTTCATAGTACATACTTATTTATATGCAATTGTATTTTACACAAACTAGCCTACATTAAAACAATAAGAGAAAATTCTACACTATAAAAGTAAAAGGAACAGATATAAATAATCCAAAAAACAAACCAATTCAATGAAAAAATGATTGAAAATAATGACTGCAGATGCCACAACGTTGACTCAGAAATTCATTACAAAGGAGCATCCACATCAGGATCTGAAAGAAGACAGAACATGGAAAAAATAAGTTCACAAAAAGACATGCTAAAAAAACCCAACAACAATATAACCCCTAAAAAACAATGGTGAATGATGATCCTAATAAGTACAATTCAAACTGTTGAGCCACTAATGAGAAAAAATTTCTAGCATAAAAAAAAAGAAGATAATTTTCCTCTCGAGTTTTAAAATAGTAAAATTTGATAACATGAAGGTTTAGAGGGCTGGCACTGGCACGCTATCAATAACTGCTAGCTGCTCATGTCTGTAACGTTAACCCTTTCACTGCGGGGTCCAATTCTAAGCAAACAAAATATGCAAAATCTTGGAAAATATTGTGTTATTATTCCAGATAAATAATAAGCCTGAAATTCAGGCTTTTGGTATATGTCAATCCACTGAAATCTTTATTTATCTGGAATAAGAACAGGCACATCTTGAAGATTTTGATATCTAATTAGCAGCTTAGGCAACAACCTTAGCAGTGAAAAGGTTAAACTCCTCGACAATGATGACGCACAGTGAAATCATCTTTCATTTGACAGCAACCATTTCAAAATGCTTTAGACTACTTTTACACTAGATTTACACAAACAAACAACAAATCTAATCAACCCATGAACTCAAACTGGCTACTGACTGATTAAAAGTCAAAGAACAAACAACTCTGCCTATACCACTAAACCTATAGATAAATTAGCATAGAGAGGAATGGCTGGCACTATGTACAGGATAAGTGTTGTTATTAGAAGGCAAAGGTCTCATACACGACACACAATACGTCATTTGCACATTAAAAAGCTAGGAAACAAATTACACGATACAGATTTCAATCTAGATGTTGTGATAGAGATATTCATACAGAGAGAAGGATCTGTACCTTCCTTCCTTGTTAGTGGGGAATTAGTGACGGATGAAGTCATATTAAGTACCTACAACTTGGGGAGCAATCTTACAAAAGATCCCTTCTTTTTTTCTCCACCTTTCTCAGTAACTAAATGAAAGTTGCATATAAAACTAAAACAACATAGTAAAAAAAAAAAGAGAAAAAGCATGATGAAATGACAACTGATAAGCTAGCAAGCAATCTTTTGATATCTGGCAAATGTTATTCAATCAAGGAAGAATTGGTTATTCACACGCATACTCTAGCTGCTGTTATGAATGACAGTCACAAGCAAGTCATACACACACCATTTTAAAGGCCTAATTCAAATAAAATTCTACATCCAAGCAGTGGACTCGAGTCAAGACACAAGGGACTGGAAAAGAACAATTAACACTTCTCATAGCCAACAGACATAACAATTCTACACTATGACATGATGCGAAACGGGATATCAAAAAGAAAACTACCAATAATACCAGTAGGTGGATTCAATTCTACCATCCAGTCGTACAAGTACAAGAAGAACAAAGGTTTAATAGCAGAAGTTTAAGAAGTTAGTGACATAAAAAATATTCATTATCATTATCTTAGACTTTACAACTTTATCATTAAAATGTGAAAAAAAATAACCCCAACATGGTAAAATATAGCAAGAAAAAAAATCAAGAGCTAAGTCATTAATCACTGGATGCACCAGAAATATAAAAGAAAGGCTGAGTGCCAGCCATTGTGGCTGTTTGGCCTGCAGAAGAGGTACTTTTAGAGCAAATCATGCAGCAAATATATCTAGTCTAGAGGTATTCATAAATAGATCCTGCAGACTTTTAATCAAGGCTGATTTAATTTAAAGTGGTAAGTTCAATTGAAAAGCTGTTTGCAAATGAAAGGGGCTTGAAAAGAAGAGATAAGAATTAAAGGAGTTTAGTACGTGAGACATATTCTTGGATTAAAAGTTGGGGTTAGATAGTGTAGTATTGTAATTGTATGTATATAAAATGCCAACATAGATCACTAAAAGAAATTCTCAGAGGGCAGAGGTTGCAAACCATTTCATATCTCATAACAAAATACAACATTACAACCTGCTGTTAACTATGTAGTAAAGAAAATTGAAGCAGTTTTGCGCAAAGACAAAGGGTTAGATTCAAGAATTTAACAGTGTCACAGTGGTCTGGTAAAAAAAATGTGTCATGGCCACCATTCTACATGCATTAGTGTGAGACATATATGGACAAATAAGGACTAATGACTATGCTAAATCAAATGTATTATACTAATACAGTAAAAATTAAGAAAAAAAAGCTTTTCAATTCCTTTTTTATGTTTAAATTTGCATGAAAGGAATGCAGCAAAAAAAAAAAAAAATGAAAAGAAAATATACACTCATATAGAGCATGTTCCCAGACTACTCCATGTTTAATGTGTTTTACAATATATAATTATCTATTCCTGGCAGACAACAGACACAGACTAACATAAAATGACAAAAACAGGAATGATTTTTTTTTTTTAACCACATGACACAAGACTCCGCCTACTCATCCTGCAAAATATCTAAAATATCTACTACAAGCAGGCAGAGCTGTGATGCAAGCAAGGCTATCTCTCCGTACCTCACATTCCCCCTCTTCTTTATCTCCCTGTACTATACATGTCCAGGCACAGAGTAAACACAGACACATTCCCTGCACTGAATACCACGGTTACTAACCATGAGTGAAAGTTTACATATACACAGGGAATAATTTGCCATATGCAAAATAAGAACAGGCAAGTTTTGAAGATTCTGGTGTCTTTAGCATTGAAAGGGTTAAATTAGCTTGTCTTTCAGGCTGATTGATTTAAAGCATTTCTTGTCAAGCAGAAAATTAAAATAAACAAACAATCAATATTTCACAACATTATCTAAGAGCTTGAGAAATTGTCTGTATTAAAATTGTCCCGCAGCTGATTTCATTCATTGACTCTTTTTTACATTTTTAGACAATAAAGATTTGTTTTATCTCACAACTGTTAAACACACAACTAGGGCAGGGTAAGTGGGAAAAAAAAGCCAGTTGCAGTTAATAAAAGTTTTAAAAGTAAAAATCTATTAGGTCCTTTACAGTGTGAATGATGCATCGAGCAAATGAATAAGCCATTCATCCCTATGAAAGCAACACTACCAGTCAGTATAACTATCTGTGAACAATAAGTTGGTTTTTGACATTGAATAAACCCAATAGGTAATGATTGAAATTTCTAACTTACCATATCCATCATTCAAAATTAGTGTCTTTCATATCAAGTAGTAGTAAGCACGTTTCATATTTTGGTCACTGTCATGTTAACAAATGATTTCACAAGATAATCAATTTTGTTAAAAATCTTCCTGTTCCTCCTCCCATAACATTTGTTAACTAAGTGCCCCTTGACTCTGAATCAAGTAATTCTCTACGATGAATCAGGATTATCAATAAGGACACAAATTTCTAATATTACGAAAAAAAAATCAAAGAAGAAACTGTTTCATGGCATATTTGGTATTTGATAATAACATGTCGTCTCTTTATGGCAAATTAACAATATGAGACTTATTTATGAGCATGAATTTGATATAAGCTCTCTGGTGTTAAGTATTATTTCTAATGGATAAAAGAAAAAGAAACTTTCAAATAATTAATTCTTTTTCAGTTAAATAACATTACCATAAATCAAAGCCTTTGGAAAGATATGCAATATCAACTTTAAAAAAAAAACAGGATTTGAATAACAAGAGCACATTTCGTTAAAATTGGCAATGGGGAAAAAATGCTTAAAAGTTGAAAGCAAAATTTTGGGAGTTCAATATTATGACACCATGAATTGAAACTTTATTTCATTTCATTAGGCCATGTTATTGAAATGATATGCTTTCAAAAATTCATGATACATACACTTTAAAAAATTGAGTGTCCAAGAAAAATCTGTTTAAGTCACGAAGAGCCGATCAGAGTGTGCCATAAAGTGACGACATGATTATTGTCACATTCTGTCACAGGGAGGAAGTGACAAGAATGAAAGGGCACAGGAGTACATATGACAAGTGGAACTCATAAGACAGTGTAGCTGAAATACAGCTTTGCCATTCAACTGTTCATACCAATTTGTATGATAATACTTATATTTTGAAGATTAAAGAAAAATAATACAAAGGGCATGTTAAAACAAAGAGCTTATTTTCTGGACTCGTGAATCTTTCTGTGAGAAAATATTTAAATTTTCCAACTGCTGTTCAGGCCTATCAAATTAAATAAGACTGACGGACAAATGACAATTCTCATTTCAGAACAGACACTGTTTATGTTCTCCACAAGCCTGCTAAGTATTTACAGCACCTGAAGAAAATCCGAAACAAAGGGGGGGGGAGGAAAAGCCAGGAAAAATAGCCATACTGCTACACAGCCAAGTTGTGGCCACGAAACACAGGACCACCATAATCTTCATCCTCTTCTTCAACTTCCTCTTTAATGTCCTTTTGATCAGCTTTTCCATCAGCGTATTGGTCATCCAGATTGACATTGTCCTTGTCGGCAAGGCCTTCGTCTTTGTGCTCACCAAAATGTGGGGCAGCAATGTTAAACTGGTGCCATGCATTGGCAGGATCTTCCTCTTTCTTATCCAACAGGTCAGCATCATTCTCATCTACATTGTCTTCATCTTCTTCTTCCTCTTTATTTTCGTAGAAATGCCTCGGGTCTACACGGATAATAAAATCAAGGTAAGGAACTTTTCAAAATATTTTTTTTTAAAACCCTGATGGCAAATCCTTACAAGATACCTCACAACTAGAAAAAATCAACTTCTGAATAAAATAAAAAAGTAAATCATGAAATGAATCATAAAGATCTGAACATTAAAAATAAACAAAAAGGAAAATCAATCTGTATGAAGCTTTCGAATCCTGATGTGACCCGGTGAGTTTGGGGTTGAAACGTTATTCTTTTTTTGTAAAGGGAAGGGTTGTTTTGTTGTTTCTCCTAAAAAGGAGTATCTTGCTATTGCTACATTCTACACTCTCACAGAAGTCTTTTGTACTGGTACTCATATAAAGTAAATATTTTAAGAGCAATATATACAGTCAATCCCACACACATTTTTATTACATTTCTAATGGTCAAATTTAGGATGAAGGAAATCAAAGCCAAAAGCAAAGGCATGATGAAAAGCTTATAAAGAAAAAGAAAAAAAGGATTGGAGAGGCAAAGGGGTTGGGGAAGTGCAAACAAGGAGTAATATTATCCCCAGTATTGTTATTGTTGGCATTTTACCACTTACTAGCACAAGCCAGTAACGGTTTTGTTCAGTATGAACATTAAGAGACGACTTATTAAAGACATGAGTTAACAAAAGTACATGTTTGTTAAAAAAAGAGTGCAAGGAGAGACAAGTAAAAAAGAAAAAGAAAAAGAAAAAAAAGGTAACTATTGCATAGAGATAGAGAGAGAGAGAGAGAGAAGAGAGAGAGAGTAAGACAATTGACAAAATCAAAGAGGCAAAACAGCAAGATAAAACACAATGAAATTGAATAAATCTTTGTGACAATTGAAACTTGGTATTCAGAAATGCGAGAAAACAATAAAACTTTGCTAAACATTTAACTACAATAGAAAATCAGGCTTCTTTTCATGAAGTCTCATTTGAAGAAATCTTCGAACATTGTATATATAAGAATAACATGTTTGACATTGAGTAAAGAATTTTAAACAGATCTAAAATTGAAATTGTCAGAAAAACAGTTATTTTTTTTTCTTGTAGTCAGAAAAAAACCTTCCTTAAATATCTAATTTAATGCCGGAGAATCAAAAAATAAAACAAAATATCTCTTAGAAAGACAACAACAATATCGAAAATATGAATGATTCTCTGCTGCGAGAGCCATTTCTGAAAACTAGAGACCAATTTCTGTTACCTCCAATGGTTATGAAGTTAACAGAAGATCCCAACAAGAAAGAAGAAAAAAACCGACAACCCAACATAACGGAAAACCCCAAAAGGAATGTTATGAGTAATAAGGAACCGATTGTTCATTCACAAGTCTCAAAAAGCGGTAATGTTCCTGTGCTTATGCAGTATGCAGTGAAAAAAGTCTGAAATGAAATGCTACATGACAGCTATAGCATACTTACTAAGATCAAGATCTTTCTTCTCTTCCACTGCGTTCTGTGATAAAAAAACATAATTTAAAATAAAAATCACCCAATTACCTGCTGAAAGAAACCTGACTTCCTTTTATAATAATCATTCGTTGCTTTTTCTAAAAAAATGTTTAAAATGTTCATCAATTTAGAATTACAACCTGCCCTTTATTCAACAACTTCCTAACAATAATTTGATAGCTATATTACCAAAGAAAATAATGAAAAATGTTCTCAGGGCTGTTGTCAATGAAAACAAAAATACACTTAGACAAACTGAAGACTGACTAATAAATAACTGTACACCTTACCCACCCCCAAACCATTGAATAATATAATGGAGATTTACGGAGGTTTTTAACAATACAGAAATCGGTAGACCGGTCTAATATCCGTAACCCTGGGTTTGTTACTTTTTTTCACAATAGGAATATATATATATATTTATATTCCAATTTTTTATCAGTGAAAAGGATGCTGACGATCAACCAATATTTCTCTCTTTGATGATGAGGCACCTCAAGTGCAAAGCAACTTTTTTCCATATTTTTTTATAATTTTTCACATAAATGAGACTTATAGAAATAAAATTATAAATAGCTTAATAATAATAATATACAGTTTAGATTAAATCATAATTTGCTATTTTTAACGCTGATGTAATTTATAAATATATAAAGACATTCTAATTTCATAAAATATAAATGATCAATCTTATGACATGAATACTGTCATCAACATTACGTGTTTCAATATCATTATTATCATCATCCTCATTAGTTTTAAATTTTGCCTTGTCATTGTCATGGCACCAAACGTACCTGGTCCAGGAGAGGGGGCATCTGCTGTCCCTGGTTGCCCTCTCCTTCTTTGTTTTCTCCGTTCACGTTGAGCGGCTGCTGCATCTGCACAAAGTCCAAGGGGTTGTTGTGGTCAGGGGCCTGGTTGGCCAGCTCTTCCTTCTCTCTCTTCTCGTCCATGTCACGGATGCTGTTCCCGTCCTCCTTGTCGACCTCCCCTCCATCTTGCTTCAAGGGTTCTCTCAGCTGTACCTGTTGCAGATCATTGGGGTTCACCTCTTGCTGTTGCTGGTCTTCTTGCTTTTGATCCTGGAAAGTAGGCACAGATTATAACATAATACAACGTCAGAAAAGTCTAAGGGACTGTCTGTGTCAATAAAAATGTTGAAAAGTGAATAACACACGTTAATAATGTAATTAATAATGATAATGTTTTGAGCTTTAAAAATCATCCATGTGTAGCATCACCTGTTGAAGCAGGACAATGAACTAACAAAGAAGTAAATCATTAGAAAATGTACCTAAAAAAAATCAAGGACAGAACGTAAAACGTGAGGGAAGAAAGGAGTAAATTACTACTTTGTTTTTTTTTCATTTCTGACTTCAAAATGATCTAATTTTACAACTAGAAGTCCATTGTTAAGGAAAGAGCTCTATACAAAGGTTATTCTACTTTTACATCATCCAGATTGAGACCCATAGCAGAATGACACGTCATTTTTAAACTCAAAGTCCCGTCCTGAGTCTTGCCTCTCACTGGCTCGTCGAACTATGAGTTAGAAGATAAGAAAAATGAAAAAAAAGAGCAGCTTAGGCTGAAACACACCTCTTGCCCCTGTGCAGCGGGTTTGATCTCATTGACGGCATCATCCATACCAGGGGGCTTGGCCTGGTTCATGGCGTTCAACTCGTCAATTTTGGCAGCTACAAAATAAAAATAAATAGTAAAGAGAAAACATTGTAAGGATACTAAGACTTGTGTCATCAATATGAGAGTACCTTATGATTGAATTACCTACATGGTTTCATCCTTGCTTTCCATGAATTAAGTTTAAATATTTTTACTTTACTAAAATAAAACCTAATCTGGGTGATAAAGAAACACTGAAGATTAAAAAGAAATGATCATTATGATCATAATCATAATAAACAGACTTTGAATTACATCATGTCAACTTTAGTTGAGAACCCAATTCTGAACCATCTTTAAAGTTTCAACAAATCTAGTCATCGATTACCATAGAATTGACATTGAAGCAGGAAGAGAGATCACACACACACAAAAAAAGGGGAAAACAAACGCGACAAAATGTTTCATTACCTTGATCCTTGACAGCAAAGATTGAATTGGGGTTTTTATTCACACCAGCATTGGCCAAATCACCTTCAACTGCAATACTCTGCTGCTTCATCTGAATAGCATTAAAACAATCAACAACTAAATTTGAATAAAAATATTCACAAGATATAAAAGGTTTATCCCTAATGTGTCTAGACATCAAAGGCTGAAATATCATTTCTAAGTGGATAAGAGATATCCCTGAAAGAGAATAATTACAGTTTTAGGAAAAGGCAATAAACAGGATTTAGGGCCTGCAATTCACAGGAACACATTGATAAAGGTATTTACTATTCTTCAAGAAGTGCTTTCATATCTTTTACCTTTTTTAATAAAGAGATGATTGAAGTTATTCCTATGACAATTGAGGATGAGTCATCACAATTTTATCTTAAAAAAGTGGTAATAAATACCTCTAGATATTCATACTAATCCTCCCGTCAACCACTACACTATGGTGTGGAAAAGTCCCTTCAATGTTACCTCATATTCTTTTTTTACATGGAGTCATATTGACCCTGATGGTGGTATTGTAATAATAATAATGATAATGATAATAATAATAATAATACTAATAATAATCTCAATTGGTCCAGAAGGCAATTGATGGTAGGTTACAAACTCTGTGATACATGGGTCATATGGGAAGAAAAAAATCCAAGAAAAACTCACACTATCCACATTGTTGACGGCTAGCTGCTGTTGAGCAAAAATGTTGTCCTGCCCTTGCCCCTGTCCCACTGGTTTCTCTGGGATGACGTTCATCTGTTTCTGCTGCTCCTGTAGGGCCTGTGCCTGCCTGGCGTTAGCCTCGTTCTGCAGCTGAAGCTCCAGCTGTTTTTTCTGCTGCTCCTGCAAAGCCTGCAGCTGAGAGTTCTGTGCTATCAAGGTTTCCTTGGCTGTCTGTGGCAACAAGGAAGGCGGACACATGGTTAGTAAAAGAGTGAGTGAGAGAGAGAGAGAGAGAGAGAGAGAGAGAGAGAGAGAGAGAGAGAGAGAGAGAGAGAGAGAGAGAGA